>CM026289.1:3765130-3960860 GCA_014851415.1 Cnaphalocrocis medinalis | reverse complement strand
CCGGCAACGGGGCAGGATTCTTATAAGTGAGATTGGCAAGCAAGGGCGTTGGACAGGGATCTATGGAGATATTTGGGGGAGGCTTTTGTCCATTAGTGGGACTCTATAGGCTAACTAAATAAAATATATATAGATAGATACGTAAATTCACTTTAGAGAGGAGAGGATCTCACAATGTGCCTAACTATGAGAAGGTGGGAAGGAGGGGTCAAAAATCATTAATATTGTAGACCGTAATTTATTGCCCATTACGGCCGCTCAGCGCCAGACCCGCATATCCTCATCTCTATCAAAATCAGATTTATGAGATATGAATTAAGGTTTAATTTGATTTGTGAAGTATCGAGAGGCTACTGAAGCGTGGTTGAGAAGGTCGATGCGTATGAAATAAAGTTTAATCTGTAGAAACCAATACTCACATGATGAGTCTTTAAGTGTTCTGTTTTTTGTCATTTGCCTACAAACCTAAGTAGGTGTTGATTTTTTACTACCTATACGTTGGTAAAACTAAAATGACTATTGCAACCCTTTGTACAATAACACGTTTTATCAATGCTTTGACAGCCTATTGAGTAAAAATATTCTCAAAACAACTATAAATAGTCATCTTATAAGTTTCCTGACTATGTACTCGTAGTTAGTAAAGGTTTAGTTTTTAATGAATGAACTTTCATCCCTGTTGTATTACGCAAGTTATGCCGTTTAAAAATAAAACTCGTTTAAACCAAAATATTGGATAAAAATTACATTGGTAAAAAGATTAAACAAATACGAGCTTATGCAATTCGATTTCATTATTTTTTATTGCCTGAATTTTGCTGTTATAATATTCTCGAAACGTGTTGACCGATGGGGTTTGAATTTGTATAAGCATTGGTTACTGTAGGCATTTTGATTTTGTGCAATAAAAAGATTAAATTGACTTATTTTTATCATTTTCAACATTGACGCTAAAACGACGTGGTGTTGATAGTTTGAGCTAATGCCGTGGTATTTTATCAATTATTTTCTGTTTAATTGATACTAATAATATTAGAATTTGAAGTTTTTTCGATAAAGCATATTATCCTTTTTAAATTAGAATCTTAACAAAAACTGACAACAGTATAAAACTATTTTAAAACGCTATTTAAAAAATCGTGTTACTCACGTGCGTATGGTCCGTATTGTATGAAGCGCGCGTTCCAGCCTGCTGCTGGCTCAAAACTGACCAATTATTTTAAAACGTACAATACCAAAACGGTTTCATGCTTGTATTACATGTATAGATAAATTATTGATTGATTAAAGCATCTTAGAGACTAAAATAGCTTATGAATTGCATGAAAATACCGTTTTTCTAAATACCACGGAATTACCAGCCATTTTTAGAACCCCACGGAATTAGCTGCCTTTACCTTATAGTCGGGCCGTATCATGCCCGAAATGTCAGACTGAAATCACTAGTGAGGGACAACGATAAATTTGCCGAATCATATAAGTAACAGTCATTTCCACTAAGGGCAGTTCCGCATATTTTTTTATTTTTTTTTTTGGATTTGCACTTGACCTCATCTCACCTGATGGAGAGTGACAATGAGGTCTAAGATGTAGCGTGTTTTCCCAGAAGAAGCCTATTCACTCTCGACTTAAAGACACCCAAATTGTAGCTATCTGGGAATACAGAAGCCGGCAAGTTGTTCCATTCCTTAGCGAAACGCGAAATTTATTTTCAAAATAAAATATTAAAACCTTCAAGTGATAAATAACTAATATTTAAAAAAATACGCGGTGAGTATTACCGGTTACGTCACTTTGAAAACGTGTCAAATGGCGTAATTTTGTAATCGCGTAATATTGAGTGGAAATTTTACGTTTTCTTTTTATTCTCAAATTATTTTAAGTAATAAAAGACAAATAATTAGATAATTAGGTGCCTTTGAGATTATGAAATGAATGGTTCTTTATGATTCGCTAAATGTGTTCCTCATAACAAGGATATATGCAAAATAAAAAAAATATATTGTCAAATTGGGCATGATACAACGGCCCGACTATAATGTCATTATTTTAATCTAAATGACTAAATATGATACATGATTCTCCATACAACAAATGAATTTGTGTCGAGTGAGCGCAAACTAGAAACGTGACTCGTGCAACTGGCAAAATGCGCTTAAAAAAATGCTTCTGCGCGCGTATACAACGCCAGTCTGCAACCGCGCTTAGAAATCCCGGCGCGTAATCCCGATGATCCTGGGACGAGGATCAGGTTTCATCTGTCATACATGCAAATAGGATTAAGGTATTGGACTTGTAACATATTGGGATTGTGTCTTGAGGGTATAATTTGGGATTGTGTTACCAATGTGTCTTTTAGCTACATTTTTACTAGCTTAACTTTTGAGAAAAATTTTCAAACTTGGTGAACTACGCCCTATGCAATGCTGCATAAGTTTTCGCAGGGCACTTGTGACTCTACTAGTGTTGCAGGTGTCTATGGGCAACGGTATCCGTCAGGTGATCCATCTGCTGGTCTTCCACCTATCGCATAAAAAAAGCTACTCGTAACTGACGTCCAAATAATGCACTTACTAACTGTGCAGTTACTCGACACACCGACTCGTTAGCCTGAACCACAAAATACATATTGACACAGAAGGCTGACTGCCCACTAAGAGCTAAAATTATGTCATGTACTCAGGCATGCGCACTAACGGGCAAAAACTTATGACATAAGATTGTCAAACTGTCGAGGTCTATGGTAGAGGCCGCGCGCTTATATACCTACTCATGCTGGGCAACAACCCTAGCATATGTCAACGAACTCTTCTAATTTCAAAATTAAGTCAAAGTCTAATTTCTGTGTGTAATTATTTTGTGCCTGAACTACGTAAATTCCTTAAGATCAAAGGTTAGAATATTTTCATAGTTAAACAGTACCAAAGCATCCTCAAAGCGCTGTGAAAATTATCTCGTATCTTAATATCCACATGAAACTGGCCTGCTTTGCAAACGCCCACGGAGGATGCAAGATAACTTCCTCCATAAAATTTAGAAAACGGACACAGTTAAATATCCACATCCTTAAAAATAACTACAAAATTGAACCTTATTCCGTAACACATAAGAGTGACCAGGGTGCAGTTAATTGCGGATGTATGTATGTATTATTGCATGAATAATATCGTGCCAACAAAGGTTATACTTTAAGTATGTTAGTGTATTGCATTAATGCAATTTAATCAGCGTGCACGCATCACGAACGAGCGCCCACGCACCTTACTGTAGCAGGGCTTGTAATGGTGATGTCGTCCAGTGGAAGCTGACATTCTATTGTAGTCACGCTATTTTTGTATGTGTGATAGGCAGGGGAGCAGATGGATCGCCTGATGGTAAGCAATACCAGTGTTTGGGGTTTTTCGCGTGTGAAAAATTATCTAGATAGGATTGTAGAACTGAGGTCCACCTACACGGTGATTGGTGATTTTTGATGTGAGATGTCGAAATGACACTAAACAACCAATGACGTTGAAATTGGACCTCAGTCTAACAGTGCGCCATCTAGCGGATTTTTCATACGCGGTAGCCTCCATTAAGATTGTTTGATTCTGCCAAGGTTGGCATGAATGGGCCAGCTTGTGGAGTGATACCTTTGAATCGCCCTGTTATGCGCCCATGGCCTCTGTGCAAAGTAAAGTGAAGCAGCGCCGGCGCTGTGGCCTTTATTCTACTTCGCCGAATAATTGAACCTTCACTTATCACCCGGTACTCACTGGGAGGGCTAATCGGCAGTGATCTGATCAGGAGACACTCGACATTGAAGTCGAATTTAGAGATTTCATACATTCGTCCATACAAATTTCTTATTCGACTTCATTCAATGACGAGTGCACGAGATTTTCTACCCGGTTAGTGCAATTAAGATTGACGTCCTCAAAATTACAGTAGTATGCGTACTAAGATACTTTTCTATTTGGAAATAAAAACAGTACAATGGAAATTCATTATGAAGCGCTGTCAGCATGTACATGTTTAATGATTTCGCCAATAATTGCACCATCTAAATCTATGCACTGCTAATCTGTACAAGTTAAGATATTAAGAAGTGTGGTTAAGATATTGGCTTTTGTGACTCCACAGGTGTTGCAAATCTCCTTGGGCAGCGGCAGTCGTAGTCGGTTAAATTTCCATCAAGTGATTTGTCAGCTTATTTTCCCTCTATCACCAAAAATACACAAATACACTAATAAACAACTAGAAAAAACAGCTTCGCTCCAATTGGCCACCAAGCCTGCCCTAAGTATGCACATGCTAATGTAATTTAAACAAATGGCCAAGCGACAGTGTGTGAGAAACGGCAGATAATCGAGGTGACGCCGCTCACCTTAGTTTATTGGCTGAGATTCGTTGCCAGTAATATGCCGTGACCAGATACATCTGCCTGCGAGCCTGTTTCTGTCCAGGCATTAATCCTTTAAATGGATGTGCTCCAGGAAATGGCTACTTCGGATAGCGCGAGACGTTTATGTGGACGATGTGATTGTAATGGCGCAGGACTTTGTTAGGCGTTTTGAGGTCCGGTAAATGTAGAGAAGCTTAGTTGTAGTTCAGTGAATAATGCCCTTATAGGCGTTTAGGTGGGTTTATTTATTTAAAAACTTTATTGCACAAAACTTCGTACAATACCTTGAAGGATGACCTTGATGCCAAAAGGCATTACTACCAGTCAACCCGTGGATCAAGCAGAAAGGACAAAGGTGGGTTTCGAAGTCATAAACTTTCATTAGCCAGGTGACTGCTCTAAACCGCTGAAGTAACTGAAGATACTATACTCTAGGAGCTTTATTAGTCAGTAGCCCACGAACGTTACATGAACCATATGATTGGCCCATTTGGACTCACATTTTTTTATAATATGGGACATTTGCAGGGCAACGGCCTCCTTTCTTCCAATTTTCGATTCTAGGCTGGTGGTAAACCAGTATCTTATTTACATTTCGAAAATAGTACTCGAACCAGAGCGGAAGGAATATTCCATGTTTTGATAGATCCTCCATGTGTTCAGCAGCTATGTTGGCCCAAACTAAAATAGCGGCAGACGTAACCAGCCCACTCTCATTTGAGAAAAGTCATCTTTGAGGTTTTGTAGCGTTTCAGAGGCTTTTGTGGCCCAAAGCAGCAACTTTTTCAAACATAATAATATGAGCGTTTACAAGTGCCCTTCAAGAAAAGGGCATATCTCGCTCTAAAAGGCCGGCAGCGCACCTGTGAAGCCCCTGGAGTTGCAGGTGTTCATGGGCGACGGTAATCGCTTAACATCAGGTGATCCGTATGCTCGTCTGCCCCCTATCCTATAAAAAAAAAAAAAAAGTGACGGAATGATTAAGTCAACCTGCATGGGCTTTTACGATAAGCATCTATCTCCATAAAGCTGGTTGCAGACGCACGGGAGTCGCGATTCGTCTCGCACTCGCGGCGCGCGCGCAGATTATGACCGAGAAGTGCCTTTAGAACATGTTTATACTTTATATTATGTACTGGTGGAGAGGAAACTGTTATTTGTTTTATATTATAAAGAAGAAAAAAGTAATTCTTCTTTTCTAGAAAAACGTGGCTTCGGACCTAGAGGTCACAGGTTCCACCTTTTTGAACACATGGCTCCACGTTTACCAGTTTGCATAGCTTTGTTATGTTGGGGAATGTCTCTTTAACCCGGCGTGAATGAGGTGAAAAATTATTACACTAACTGTGAGGTGGGTATGACATACCCTAATATAGAATTGTTTATTTTCATGACGAAAATGAATTAAAATACTTATAAGTCGTATTATATAAAATATAATTATGAAAAGCAGGATAGTATAGTAAAATAACCCATTTCTGGTTATAAACATATTTATATTTCTATAAAAACAAAACAGTCGTTTTTTTACTCATTCTCTAAAAGTACTCTTTTTTCGCAGCAGTCTATGGGTATTACGTATCCGCAGTGTGTTTGCGCACGTGTAGTTTACTTCGTCGCCGGCGCAGCTGTGCTACTGCGCGTCAAATAATTCCCCGTATCACCCCCTCCAGCTACCGAGACAGCCGAATTCCAGTAATCGCGCAGTTAAGCAATATTCTAGATTTTATAACTGGGTGGGTATGACATACCCGACCTCACTCACGCCGGGTTAAGCAAACCTTCCTGCCGGGGGCAGGCGAGTTATGTCGGGCTCTCCTCCGGCGGCGGCCGGAAGCATATCTATTGACAAAACCCCAGCGAAGTTCCCTCGTAGCCGGGGAAAAGGGCACGTGAATGCGGCTCCAAGAACCTTCCTTGGCGAAACCAGGCGAAAAGATCGCTTATACTGCAGGCCTGATACTGCCTCCCCCAGTCATGCTGGAAGCTTGCATAGCTTAGAGTTGATTTCTCCTAAAGTCTCAGTTTGTGACTAGCTAATCGGTCGCCACAAACTACCTACCCTCACAGTCCAGGGCAGTTTGTGGACTTATCGATTTTACTCTCAATGCATCATCACCATCATCATCATCATCGCCTGTTGCAGTCCACAGAACATAAGCCTCTTCATATGTCCAAACCTTCGTTCGGACATATGGAGAGGCTTAAGACTCGTCAGAGATAAGTAGCCCATCTCTTCAGACGGGGTATCTCTGACGACGATTCAGGATTCGGTGAGTCTGGTAATTAATTACCTAATTACAATAAAAATACAGCCTTTTGACTTTTGTAACCCTTTACCGAGACGCGGTACTACTAATGTCTTATTTAAACACATTTGGTAGATACCACTTGGGCCCCACAGGTACCTACTGGATCAGAATTGGCCACCGCTCATATAGCCGCGTGCGCAGCGGCGCGTAACCGATTGTCTCATTAACGGTTGCGTACAGTTATCCGCCCACTCATCGCGGGATAATTGACCTGGGGGTAATTAGGTCGCTAGTGTACAGGTGGGGATGTAGGATGGGCTTAGTTTAATTAGAATTTACTTTGAAAAAGTGTTTTTTAGGTGGCAGACGAGCAGACTTATCACCTTTCTTTTTGTTGACGCTGGGGAATGCCGCTGACCCGAAGTGGGCCACCGTAGTTTTGCAACTCCTTATGCATACCCTACGGGAGGTACCGAAGGCATACCGACTAAACCCCAGCGACGCTCCCTCATCGCCAGAGTGGGGAGGAGACATGAGTACGGGTTGAAAAACCTTACTTACGTTCTTCCCCAAAACGGATCACCTGGTCGAAGCACTCATGGGAAATAAAATACCATGGTTATGGCCTGGACCAGGCCATAGAACATTAGAAAAAAAAAATATTAATTAAGTTACCAAATGTAGGTATTATATTAATATAAGCAAAATATTATTCAACATTAGGCTGCTCGTCTGCTACCTATCACATTAAAAAAAAACATTATCAAACATTCGAGTATTTTCTTAATTCATATTTTTAACACTCCATAACAAGCAATGATTTCGGCACAAGGTATGTTCCGAATTTTTCGAACATAACTCGGGTTGGTGGTCACCAATCCGTATTTTGGAGGTATTCCTCGAAGCGCCCAAATTTGAAACGCTCAAAACGAAACGCCTACAAATCGTTCCGCGAAAGCGCCCACTTTTTGAGCGTTTGAAAAACAATAAAAATAAATTAAAATTTGGTTCCTCCAAACGCTCTAACGGTGTACAGTAGGGAGGAGCATGAAGGGATTCATAGTTTAATATATCGATAGTAAAAGAAAAATTACGCTTAAGCACCACGATATTGTTTACTAGGCTTTAAAATTCAACTATTTGTTTGAACTCTTAGTTAAAGTAAGTGGTGGTGGGGAAATAACAATAACATGTTTGCATTAATAATACTAATAACTGCATGGCAAGTCCACCCCATTACTAAAAAAAAAAGCAACCACTTGGTATTTCATGTCCGCCTGGTACTTTTGAATACATGTACAGGGTAAGAAAAATCCAGAAATAAAAATTACCTCTTAGTACTTTTTGGTACCCTGGTACTATTGAATATGTATATTTTTCAGAGAAAGAAAATAAGCAAGAAAATAAAAATTACCTCTTAGTACTTCATAGTGCCCTGGTACTTTTGAATAAAACAATGAAGTAAACTTAGTTTTAAAAATAAATTAATACTGTAAACAATACCGTTTCCTCTAGAAATTGATATAAACAAACATATCTATTTACATCAGCGTAGAGTTCATTTTAGTATAACACCGTCTTAACGTGGTCTGTGGCCGAGCGCGTGCATGAGAAAAAGAGATACATAGATCAGCAAAACAAGCAAGCGAGGGAAAATCGCGACCGCTTTGTTTAAAAAATCTGTTCTATATACTATCTTATCTTGTCTAAACCAGATCTTGTAATCGACTTTTTACTATTTTACCCATCTCTATCTGGACAGGGGCTGGGCCCCTAACCAGTTGAGCGTTTGGAGGAACCAAATTTTAATTTATTTTTATTGTTTTTCAAACGCTCAAAAGTGGGCGCTTCGCGGAACGATTTGTAGGCGTTTCGTTTGAGCGTTTCAAATTTGGGCGCTTCGAGGAATACCTCGTATTTTGAGCGTGGTCATTAAGCCTAACCCCATCATAGTAGCGATGACTTGATTTCTGTGATGGAGGCCTTTTCCCTGTAGTGGGACAGTGTATAGGCTGATATTTTACTTTTGGATTATCTTAACAACTATTGTTACAATATTGTTGTTTACTCGATGAATAATAAACTGAGCATTAATAACATACACATGAAGCCACAAAAACGCAGCTTGACTTTTCCGTTGTCTCCAAACATTCCACAAAAGAAAAACAATGGCACTTTAATAAGTCACACGAACTAAAAAAGCGAACCTTGGCGTTTCGCTTCCGAGACAAAGAGAAAGAGAGCAAATGCGTTCCGTTTTGTTTTCTGGATGTCCGACTTTTTGCTTCGCTCCGGAGGCTCTGCGAAACAACGAATGAACTTTGATTTTTATCTCGGTAAGATTGTATGATTGAGAACGTTGCATCAAAAGAGGTGCAGTGCGAACATCTATGTTGATAAAAAAAACTCGTTTGACTAACCAAAAAGGGTAACGTTGAGAGAATGGAGTTGAATCGAGCTGCCAAGAGACCCTACCTGGGTTGATCTTCCAGGAAGCGCCCAGTGGGGCGGTATCGCTGGACGGACCAGGTCAAGAAGCTAAGTAAGTATGACTGTATAGCAATCCCTATTTGTAAGTGTCTACGCTAAAGGTAGTATGTGGTCATGGTGGAGATCCATATTTTCGTCAACCAAATAAAAAACAGAACTGATGAAAATATTCGTGTATTAAAATGATTAATAATTTTCACACAGGATAGAGTCGCGAATTTTATTCTTGTATAATGTCGATACCTTAAATCTCAAAGGGCGTAATCACCAAATCATCACTTTTCAGGAGAGCCGAAACAAAAAAAAATCTAAGAATTAAATTCATAACTTTTAAACTAATAATGCCATATAAATGAAATTTGGATGTAATTATCGAGTATCGAGAGCTTTATAACACAGTTATATGGTATTCAAAATACAACCAATGTTTGCCAAACTGATTTGTGATTACGCCAAAAAAATATTGACAACTTGGCATTTACGACCTAAAAAAAAGGCTGTTCTGCAATAAGTTATGGTATAATGGCGTTTACGAATTGAAAAAAAGGCTATTCTGCTCTATGCTATGGTGTAACAGCCTAGTTAACTTATAGAAAATGCATTTTAAAAAGCTATTTTCGGTTTTTTATAAGTAAAAACACTTCGAGGAAGATACAAATTAAGAGACAAATACGGGTAGTTTCATTATTACAAAATTAATAGCAAGTACAGAAATGAAAACGATTTTATTATTTCAATTATACAAACGCAATCATTTTAGTTTGAAATTCAAACGAAAGTTATTGATTTCTATAATTTTGTTTTGTTTTTAAATTAGTATAAACAATATCTGCATCGACAGGACTTTTACTTAGAGCTTAAATTTTAATTTAGTCTTCTACCAGTACTGTGCAAAGAAGTAAAACAACCGTTTATTTTTAAAAATGTTAAAGCTAGGATTGATCTACATAAGATTTAAGCGCTAGCAAAACTCCCGCCACTTTGTTTATGTTTCAGGTTTTGCGTGCTATTAACAATCTTTAATAGGAGTACTGTTGGGCATAAGAAATAAAAGACGCCAACTTCACTATATTAACAAGAATTTAATCACAGACATCGATACGATTCGGTTCGACGAGGGGAAATGAGTGGTATATTCTGCTCATTTTCGTATTTCCTCATTTTCGTCTAGGATACTGACACTAGAGTAATTCTTCTTACGTATGGGTAGTAAAAGTACTTCCTAATTGCTAGTCTGAGCGTTTTTATTTTAGAATTTATAGAAACCGGACTAAATGCGATATTCATTATGCAGTATTACTACCACTTACTTTATTTATTTTGTTTAAATTCTTAAAGTAACTCGAGTCGTAAACGCCACTGTTACACATATCTGTCCTATACGCCTCATTCGATAGTCAGTATTTTTCACATCATTATAATTTTAACTGGTGTATCGACCGAAACCTTAATAATGAATTTTTTAAAGGTATTTACGACTAAAATTCTTGCATTATCGACGGTAAAGACGTGGGCTGTAATCACCACTTATTTGCGAATTTTAAAACTTTGATAATACAGATCGATAGAGAAAAAAAAATGGAGTAAGATAGCATTCAAAAGTCATTTTGGCCAAAATGGTGATTACGCCCTTTGAGATTTAAGGTATCGATGTGTGTTAAGGCAACATCAGGTTACAGCTTTGACCTCAAGCCCGGGATCACTATGACCCTAGTGATGTACTAATCTAATATTGCAATTTAAGTTATTTGAGTTATAACATACTTCGTCTTGATTCTCCATTGAGCGGTGGTAACACAGTTCAAACAAAAAAACAACAAAGAAACACAATGTGCAAACTTCTAACATATTCGTACCATCTGCTCGTCGTATGCTATCTATCACATAAAAAAATACATAACCTACATCCTACATATTTGAGTCCAAGAGACGCATGAAAAACATGCACCCTCTAACATGTTTGAGTCCAAGATTACAAATATAGATTTCTACATAAGCACCAGTTCCAGTAAATAAGGTCGTGTGAACTTATTCGATAAAATTTTGAAGCGCCAAAAATTTTAATCGACATGACATTATATTATGATAGACCACGACTACTCGCGAAGGCTCCGTGATAAAAATTAATTGCTCACTGTGTAGTTCTTAAAGAAACCTACTTCTTGAGTGGATTAACAACATGACCAATAAGAAATATTATATTCAAAATTATCTTCCTAGTGACTCCAGTTAAAAGTTATCTTCACAACACCATTATGCTCTTAACATGGCCCATTCCATAGCCCAACGGTCGAGGTCTAATCAACCTTTATCGTAATAACCGAGGCACCTGTGCGATTATTATGACCTTACAGCGATAATGGGTGGTGTGATTCTCAGTTCTTTTAAACAGGTTTCTGGAATATAAGAAAAAAAAATGATTTTGGTATAGTTTTATGTTGGTAAATCTGGCTTCAGGATCAATTTTTTCCTCTAGCTTGTTCAGGTTTACGATTGTGTATAGGGAAACGTCTTTTAAAACACAAAATAATTTAGTATTTGTAAAGTTGGTTACAAACCTCTTTTTAATGATCGTATTTTGTACTTATGTCTTTTTTAGTTTCCTTCGTAAGCACTCGATACATCTCAGATTCTCCTCTTTCTACTTCCCTGGTTTTCAACAGTCTACCTATCACTGAATAAAAAGTCACTCTCGGGCTCTATGTAACAAACAAAAACGACACATGACGTCGTTAGCACTGGGAGTAAGTACGAAATAATTCTAAACTAACTGTTTACAGACACCCTGTATTCTATAAAAGGTGAAGGCGCTTGTAACTCCACATGTGTTGCAAGTGTCCATGGGCGGCGGCAATTGCTTACCATCAGGTGATCCGCCTGCTTGCCTGCATAGGTATCAACATAAAAAAAAACTATAGATATCCTAACGCGTTTAATATTCCACAATAAAGTTCCCATCTCAACGTATCTATGCTATAAAAAGAACCTTTCTTTTTTACCCCAGACCTCAAACTTTAAATGCACCTGAAATTGAAACTAACCCTTTCCCAGGCTGGATTGCGGCAGTTCGGGAGACCTATAACAAATTTTCATTTTTTCGCAGTTTTGAGTTATGAATTTTTAATGAGATTGCCAGAGAGATTAAGAGTCAGAAAGTCATTTCCCGGTAAAGGAGAGGAGAGCGAAAAAAAGGATTGCTTCAGTCGTACCGTTTGTTTGAGGTGGGCTAGGAAGTTAGCGGCCGTTTTAAAGCTGTTAATTGAAATCAGATTTTGTTACTTCGATGTGATGCTCTTGGATGCATCCATTCATACATTATCATCTTCATCATCAGCAATCCATACTCGTCCACTGCTGAACATAGATATCCTCTGATGCACGCCACCGCTCCCGATTTTCGGCCACTCTCATCCAGCCCATACCAGCCAGCCTTCGAATGTAATCATCCCATCTTGTCGCAAGGCGTCCAACACTACACTTACCGAGTCGCGGTTACATACATACACCGAGACAAAGTCGCCACTCTTTTATCTCAACGGTTGTCTGTAGGACGGTAGATGAAGCCCGCTGAAGTAAGAGGCAGGTGTTAGATGCTGATTGTAAAATAGAAGATAATTTTCGAGAGGCCTATTTCTTGATGAAAAATTTATAGTGATTGTGATGTATAATAACCTTTTTTAAGTTAAAATATAATCTGAACTGCCACAATCAGATTATGTTACTTATTTGAGCCTCCGGTACCCTCACTCACTCGACCAAACACAGCGCAAGCGCTTTATACGCGTTTCCGCTTATTGTATGGCCCGAGCCTCAAACCGTACCTCGCATCTACTGAAGGGCAATCCGCAACGTTTCGGGTTTGGCTCGTGTGTTTAACCGGATTTTTGTATCTTTTTCCTATATTTTTGTTCTATTTGCTATTATTTTAGTGGCACTCGTCGCGTCTGCCGGGAACAAATTGCATGATTTTTGTTTATATTATGAGCTATTTTGTTTCGTGAGGGGACCATTAAGCTTGGACTCCGGTGAAACTAACAATGTTTTTTTGTTTTACAAAGCAAGTTTATGTTTCATGTTCGAAAAGCTGTCTGATGTAATTTTAATTCCTATTAATCCAATTTTTTTTTTCTGATATAACAGACGAGCAGACCTACTCATTTGTTCCCTACCCACCTATCTCCTGTGTCATTCGGCGACACACTGCTGCTTCACGCGGCTTTTCTTCCGCTTGCCGGTGAGGGAAAATATCGTGAGGAAACCTAGACGTTTCGGATATTTTCCGAAACGTGTAATCATCTTAGCGGGTCTGGTTTCCTTGTTTTCACAGACGCAGACACTTAATATTGTCATTACCAGACTCCCCAAATCTTGAATCATGGTGTAAACCCGGCTTCGAAGGCACAGCTTTTGTCGCAATGAGTTTTTGCAAATGCAAAATCCAATAATAGATGGCGTTACGTTGACGTCAGGTCCAACTTTGACGACATTGGTCGATTTTTTTGACCTCATCTCACCTGATGGAGAGTGACAATGAGGTCTAAGATGTAGCGTGCTTTCCCAGAAGAAGCCTATTCACTCTCGACTTAAAGGCACCCAAATTGTAGCTCTCTGGAAACACAGAAGCCGGCAAGTTGTTCCATTCCTTAGCAGTTCGTACCAAAAAAGAAGAAGCGAAACGCTTAGTACGAGTACAAATCGTACATAACTTCGTAATTATGACAAGATACGTCAAAATGGAACCAATCCACTCGATGTTGGACCAGCTGTCCTCTAACGCCATCTAGCGGATTTTTCATTAGCAAAATCCCTCATTGGGAAATACACGCTAAGATGACAGAGTGAAGATAGAGGTATAGTGCTGGCCACATCTGCCAAAAAACTGACAATCTTTCGTAGTTTTAAAATATTGTCCTTAATTTTCTAACATTACGCCTCTGTTTTGCCATTATCCTTTCTAAGTGTTGGCATTAGAACACACTGTTGTGTACCAACAGCGTACGTGTCCTGCGCCGGTAGCCCGAGATTAAACGGACAATTAGACCGCGCCGGTAACGCATGGTTTACGGGATCTGTGGCGCAAACCAGGATTTATGCGAGAGTTTATTTGCTGGAATTATGGAATTCAAATTATAAGAGAGATGTATGCAGTAAAAGTTTGTACCTACTAATAACAGAAACGCACTTTTAAGTGGTGATAGGTACATACAATAACTCGCAATAATTAATTAACAATATCAGTAGCCTTACCATCAAAGGCCGGATTGGCAAAAGGTGGCTGAGAATAGAGCGGAGTAGCGAATTCTCGTGTCGGAGGCCAAGATCCACTTCGGGTCGCTGAGCCAGCGTAGTAAGTAAGTAAGTAAGTAAGTAGCCTTACCATGAGTTTGAAATACTATCCTTGCTATCGAAAACTATCGCTTTATCTCTTTCATTGTGAAGCATTTGAAAGAAACAGAGCAATAGTTTACGTTATGCCAGTTTTAGATGTCAACTCATGGCGCTACAGAGCGCGCGAAGCTATAGCTAGATAGAGGCTTGACAGTTCTAGTGACAGACGTCCCTTGGGATGACGTGTGTACCCCGCCTTAGTGATGTTCTAGGCGATTTTGTTCCGTCTAACACTAAAAAGGCAGGGGAATAGATATTATCAACCAGGGTTAGCCGGGGATACTAAGCGCTGCAGTCGCTTTAAAGTGCGACCTAACAAGTCAAGGTTGTTCTAAAGATATAATACAAATAAAAAGCATGCTAGAAAAGCATGTTAGATCATCAAAACAAGCAAAATATAAATCAGCTGTTCCACACATTAATGCGCGGTGAATATCCTTTTTTTGTATGAAACACCCGATTTTTATTTTGATTATTTTGATGATCTAACATGCTACATGGCTTTCTTCGTGTTACCTATTATGAGGGCTTCGGGATTAAAAGGACTAAAATTTAACGGTGTATGACTCGTCCGCATACTGTGGGAGAGCCACGCTTTGGCATGAATGGGCCGGCTCGACCGGAGTGATACCACTGCCTCACAGAAAACCGGCGTGAAGCAGCCCCTGTGCTGTATTTCGCCGAGTGAGTGAGAGTACCGGAGGCCCACTCGGGGGGGAAGGGAATAAAAGGTTGGCAGCGCACTTGTAACTCCACTGGTGTTGCAGGTGTCCGTGGGCGGCGGCAGTTGCTTACCATCAGGTGATCCGCCTACTTGCCTGCTACCTATCACATAAAAAAAACTGATAGATCGTCTTACAGTAAAAAACTTAATAATGTTCTAAAACCTAAAAACAACTTTGCTATTGGCATGAAAAGAAGAAATAAACCGAATTAAATCATTTGAAACTACTCGAAAACTCATAACAAAACCCATTCATCAGACACGTAAACCTTTTGCCAGTTATAAATACGAATACGGCAAAAATACTGCTTTTTAAATGGTTTAAGGTAAGTATGGAAGCCTGAATAGATTATGAGTGTCGTACATGAGACTAAAATGAATTGCCATGTCTGAACAATCCGTCATGTGGCGAAAGAGTTGTGTGGATATTCTGTTTATAAACTAAAATCTTTAACTATTTATTTGTTACTTTAAAAAGAACATACAGAACGATATATTTACCTAATGTGTCAATAAGCTCGTGAAATTAGGCGGTGGCGCCATCAGTTAGTTGCCGCTATGTCATAGAGCATTTATTTCTTATGTGATACGTGGCAGGCGAGCAGACGGATCACCTGATGGTAAGCGATGGCCGCCGCCAACACCTACAACACCAGTAGAGACAGCGCACTGGCGCTGCTAACCTTTAACCCCCTTTCCCCCCATTTTGGCCTCCGGTACCCTCACTTACTCGACGAAACACTGCGCAGGCGCTGATTCTCGCCGATCTTCTGTGAGGCCGCGGTATCACTCCGGTCGAGCCGGCCCCATACATGCCGAAGCGTGGTTTATAGGTGAAACGAAAACGCGAAACGCTTGCGCAATTCAATCGACAACCAGCGCCATCTATTGGTATGTTTTGAAACTAATACAGACAGGGACCGGATCCCGTCACAAAGTGAGGGCGGGCTCACTTCCATATCCATCCATACTATTAATAAAAGAGGTAAATGTTATAGACATCGACAGACCTTATATATTAATCGAAAAGGCAAAACACTAGCGCGTTGCAATCGACACCCAGCACCATCTATTAGTAGGCAGTGGAACTTATGTCGCGAAACGTAGTGAGGGCGGGCAACTAGTTTTTAAATAAAGCCATGTCCACACGACACTGCCGAGACATACGGTTCCTTCCCTGCACGCGAACCTCATAATGGATCGCCGAAAGACCCTCATGTGTGCGCTTATCCTCGCAAAATTGCCAACAATTATGACGTGCCGTGTAAAAGATTGAATGTTTTCAGTCGTATTTTTGTTTGCGCTAATTAGATTTCGTAGGAAGGTTGAATAGTGTTTTTTTGTTCTTAAAAACGAAGGTAAATGTTGCAATTACTGCACACATTTTGGGAGAGCCACGCTTCGGCATGACTGGGCCAGCTCGACCGGAGTGACACTGCCTTACAGAAAACCGGCGTGAAGCAGCCCCTGAGCTGTTTCGCCGAATGAGTGAGGGTACCGGAGGCCCACCCGGGGGGGAAGGGGATAAAAGGTTTCCAGCACACTTGTGACTCTTCTAGTTGCAGGTGTCGGTTGTGTCACGTGTGTGGCATGCAAGTGCCTTTTATTAACTAATATGTATCTTGCAATACGTATGAGAGACACCCTGTATAATAATAAAAAAAAATCAGAATCATAATTTAAAAGCGGCTAATAGGATGTACCTAATTGTTCGTCTATAGAAAACTTTGAAACGCGATTGCCTCCTGCTGCGTTTTCATAATAACAGTAACAGTGATTTTTTTCCTACTTATTGTTTATAAAACCTTCCATTCCATTCCATTTCTGCCAACTTACCACTTAGCAATAAAACAAAACATGATAACGCACGCAAGTAACGTGAAACGGAAAGCCTAACTTCCTTATTAATCAACAAATTTAAATAGACCCAATCGATTTGCACATGCAGTTACACTCATTATGAATATTTCCGATGTATCGTGGATCTAGTTAAACTAGTCGGATTGTATTCCGAGCGCGGTCACACCCTTGCATTTCAAATTAACATTCGAAAATTCGAATTTCAAAATTGGAATGTCTGCGGCGACGACCCCTGTCTCGGCGGGTCACGTGACTTGTGTCTAACGTCTGCCGCCAATCAAATTACAGATGATGTGTGCACATTTCGATTTTAGAACGGTTCATGTTAGTGGCCAGTGTTAATTAAATTGGAGTAGAGTTTTTATTTCAAGTTAAGGCTTGCTGTAGACGGGTGTTCGATAGTTTTTTGTCGCAATTTAATAAGATTAATAATTCAATTGATAGTTTTAGTTAATAAAGCTAAATTGTGCTTAAGTTAGTTACGACCAAAATACACTATTATCTATCCTAGCAGGTCATTTCCAAGACCGTCTAAAGCAATAGCCCAGTTAATTAATTGATTAATATTTTAGTAATTAAAGTGTAGATCACAGACTCAACTATTGTGGGCCAGAAAAGCAAGCACGAATATACAAACTAGTATGTGGTATTTTTAAGGTCAAAATCATAATATGGAATCATTTTTTTTTATTGAGGGAAAGTGTGTTGCAAGTGTCTATGTGCGGCAGCACTCGCTTATCATCAGGTGATCCGTCTGCTCGTCTGCTACCCATCACATAGGTAAAAATAAACAAAAAGAAATGATTCCAAAAAGTTTACTTATTCCAAATCAACTCATTCTTTTAACCTTCTTGCCGTATTGTAACGTTACTCCCAATAGCTATAGCAAAGATGAATACCTGTATCTCAGAACAAATTCAATTATAGCTCTACATTCAACCTCTCCACAATTGCAACCATAACACTATCAATATTACAACTCTCTATTTTGGGCTGCGTGTAATGCTTAATACCTGGTTAAATCACTACACGTGTTTCAATTCATGCAAAACCTAATTTGATTCCAAACTTAATACAATTACAACTAATCTAATTTCTAAACAATATTATGCAACGCACACATCCAATTTCAAATGTAGGTCGAACGAGAGATGACCTCAGAGATGTGTTCTATGAGTAGCCGTGTACTATCCCCAAGAATAATATAATCAAACTTAAACCCTAAGGTTATAATAATAAGGGTCTATGTGGTAGCCAGGTACGAGCATCGATACCTGCTGTTTCAATTTTCGAACACGATTCGAATAACAAAAGCAATCGCGATCTCTTAATCGAATAGTGTGTACCACGCCTTCGACCTATTGCTGGCCGGCAAATTTAGAGGTCACTTTTTAATTTTAAAATGTTATGATGAACTTTGAAAAAAAAGGGTGTCACTTGTGGATTATATGAGGAAGAATTTAATCCAAGTAATCAGCAATGGCATCCATTTGTCCTGCGCTGCGATCAATGCTTCTGAAAACCCTTAATAAATATTAGAGACATGAACCATTAAATATTATGTACCTACCTATAATCACTTTGTATTCATTTTAGTAATATTTTTATAGAATAATTCAAATCAGCTTTAATTGTTATATTTTATTCTGACAGTTGTAAGACAATCAGATCTAAGATTATGAGACGGGTTAAAAGAGTCAATATAAAAAATAAAAATGACCGAATTGAAATATTTTTTTTCGTTTGATGGAAATTATCAATTTTATTTATTAGACTTCTTTCTTAGAGATACCTACTAATAAGATTCCTAAAACAGATTAGGTTAAGATTTGATTTTGTTCTTTTCGTGTGAACTACGAGCACACAAATATGATATAGTGACTGAAATGTAGGTAGGTAGGTAAGTCCTTTCATTTCCAGTTTTACGTTCATAGTTTTTATGTTTCTTTCTACTATTTTTTGCATAAATACTTAAGTAAATAAATTGAGACAACATCACATACATTGTCCTGGTTCCAAACTAAGGTTTTCCTTTGAACTATGGAAACCAGTAACAACGAAGGAACCAGAAACACCCAGACTCAAAACAAATATCTGTTTCATTAACAACCATTTGTGCTGGTCCGCGAGCCTTGCGTCTTAAGTTAAGACTCTTAACCGGCGCTCAAACCACTTCGCTAAACGGATCGTAAAATAAAAAAAGCATTGAAACACTCAGTCATATGCGCATCATATCAAGACAGCAAAACAATATCGCATCACTCACGTTAATGACAACAGACTCGACACCAAATCGCATTAGGCGTCAAAACAAAAGGTGCCGATAAAAACGCGAAGGAAATGGGTCGGAAGGGGGGAAGGGGGGAAGGCTACAATATTTGCGTACAACCGATCGGGGCTATGGGGAAAGTTTCGATGACGCGTCGTAAAATGATAAAATGTTATCGGTTGTGTGAGTTGTGGGTAAGTGAGTAGTGACGCGTATGAAATAACAAAAACATCGATGTTTATATTGAAAGTCAGTAAATCAGCGCAAAATTACTGGTAATCCATCAGCTCGTACTCCATCTGCTCTTCAGCCACCTATAACATAAAAAAATGAATGAAAAACCTTATAAAAAATATTACAAAATTTTTTTGTTCGCTAGCTTTTTTAATTTGTACTTAAACTATTGATAGAATAATAATAACTTCCATCTACTTAAGATGACACTAATGACTTTACAAATTTAAAAAAATAGGTATCGTGTGCACTTAAAACTACTTGAACAATACCAAAAAAATATATTTTTAAAACATCGACATACAATATTAGATGCTCAAGCAAGCAGATATAGGGTAAAAGTAAGTTTCATGGTTAATTAATGTGTTTATGAGGCTAGGCTGTAGTGACAAGTTTTGAAAGGGTTGTGTGATGTTAGTTAGTTTCAGTGTTAATTTTATGTGGAGCGTCTGGATTATGGGTAGAAAAAAAAAAATTCAAAATTACACATTATTATTGAACATTTTGTTCTATTGCATATCACATTTTATGCACTTTCCCAAGTCGCATCGTAATAGAGAGAATAAAAGATTTTTTTTATATTAATCATTCAAAGATCAACCAAGGTATGATATTTATAACGCTTCGGTATGAATGAGCCGGCTCGACGGAAGTGGTACTACGGCCTCATATAAAACCATTCCATTTCCATTTAATAATATAATATTTCACTACATCACATACATTGATCTGACTCTGAGAACCAGCGTGATGCAATGCTTTTGGCAAGTGTGAAGGTACCGGGGCTTTGCAGCCTTCGTGTGACTCCACTGGTATTAAAATCGCTTACCATCAGGTAAAAAAATCAGTTCATTAATCTTAACGAAAGCCTCAAATATAGTGTGAAATGTCAATTTTATTTCAGTACTCGCATTCACAGCGGCTCATTGATAATTATGTCACGTGTCAAAGTGTGGGCTCTAATGAACGCCCGGTCATGCAGGGGCACTGATGAAAAGCATCCTCAGCAAACTGGGATGCTACTGCTATTGCTGTCAGCGAATGAGACACTACTCTGCATTCAAATAGACTAAACTGACAGATGCTTATCGTCAGTTACGTGTCAATACCGTACGTGTAACACAGGTTTTATAAACCTACTTCAGGCACCAGTCTCTCACAATGTAACGGCAATTGTTTTCACAAACAGATGTACCTAGTTTAGTTATTAGCCAACATTGTAAGAGAGAATAAATTATTTATTATTATTATTTGATTTATTAATACCTCCTATTCAACAAATTATTATTTATAATTATAAAAAAATACCTTGATTGAATGTGTTTTAATTTTTGTTACGTTGGTAACTCACTCGGTCATTATATTTCCTAAGCTCGTGAGTGTTTGACATACAAAAGTGTTTTCAATTAATATTCACCTCTTCAAATAATTTACCTCAATTAAAAAAAAAATTAAGATTCAATAATACCTTTTTTATTTCAGTACCATTAAGGTACCAAATTTTCAAGAAGTGTATAATTTTTTTTATTGATTATATTAACGTCGTAAGGCCAACTCAATAGACATTTGACGCAGGAAAGTCAATTGTTTCTGCCTTTTTAAAAAGCATGAATGGGCTGGCTCGACCGGAGTGATACCACTGCCTCACAGAAAACCGGCTTGAAGCCAGCCCTTATGCTGTGTTTCGCTGAGTGAGTGAGGGTACCGGAGGCCCACCCGGGGGAAGGGGATAAAAGGTTGGCAGCGCACTTGTAACTCCACTGGTGTTGCTGCACAATTGCTCACCATCAGGTGATCCGCCTGCTCGTCTGCTACCTATCACATAAAAAAAAAGGGTTTGAGTCTTAAGACAGTAAACCACATAATTATATTTTCTCAGGAGTCAAAAATTTTCCGCCTAACGCAGAGTCAGCAACGAAAGTATTCCAACGTAGGTGTTAATTGGAGGATCGCTGTTAATGAACCGGTAATTGATGCGACATGTGAGTGTTGAATAGCGCATGTAGGGACGTGAGTGGGGGCTTTAATTACAGGACAGACTTTCAGAGTTACCACACTTACAAGACGCCTACAACCAAAACCTTATACATACATACACACAGCAGAATGACATAATATCCTTGGCTTAACCGTGGGAGAGTCACGCTTATGCATGAATGGCCCACTCGACTAGGGGTGATACCACGGCCTCACAGAAGACCAGCGTGAAGCCCTGTGGTCTGCACTCCAGCAGGATGTGGGCGGCTGTTTCGTCCTTCTCCATGCTCGCTCTGCATAAAGCACTGTCTGTAACACCTAGATTGAATACATGTTTGTTAATTATGTATTAACCTTTGGTCTAATCTAGACACACGGGAGCGTGTCAAGCCAAGGTTTAGGTATTTTCTGTCGCTATCTTCTTTGCGACTTACTGTACAAAGTTATCATATTCTTTGGTTATTATTAACTCAGAACCAAGTTATTTCTTCATGAAAACATGTCAAGGACTTTCAAAGCTTATTTCCCATCAGTCTAATACAGACAGACATGAAATCTCGTATTTAATATTAGGATCCTTTTAACCCATTCATTGAAAAGCTCGTTTCATATCCATTAAGGTGGTACAGAATCAATATTCTGTATAGTGTTGTAAATGCAGTCTGAGACGAAACCGCCAGTATTGATCTTGAATAGGTAGGAAAACTAACTTAACCTACACAATAGGGTATTTGACAAAAAAAAATTATGTGTTTAATCAAAAGACCTCTCAATTTAAGAAACATTACTGAAAGAATTGCTCGATTCTGATTTGAATCACCTGAGATATCACAACTTTAAGAGCACATATTTTGGGCAAGCCCAAAAACGCTCTATACAAAATGGCTACAGGCAAGTGACGTCACACGCTCGTATCTTGTATGCGCGTCTAGTAAATTTTGTTTGGTAGCTATATCAAATGTTTCGTTTAAGTAAATGGTTTCATAATAAAAGTTGGTGAAAAATGTACGGGTAGTTCAATGATATAATTATTTTTTTTAAATTTTATACTTTAAAAATGGACTTGCCCATGAAACTTTGAATGCTCATAAAACCAGCTAGACTTTATATTTTTAACTGAAAATTTTGGCCGTTGGTTCTTATTTACCAGTATTTTGGAAAAGTATAAATATTTTTTACTATTTCGAGATTAGTCAAATACCCTACTATTGAATATGGTCAGTACAGTAAAGAAATGTACATACCAAAAGATTGCTATACATTACGGTCGCAATGCGGCCAGTGACCAATAATGCTGATTATTAATAATTGCCATGCAAGACCAAGACTGCTCGATAAAAATAAAGACTAATTTGAATTATAAAACTTTATTAGAATTATAGTATTTATAGAATTAACCGTGGAAGAATAACGCTTAGGTATAAATATGCTGGCTTAACCGGAGTGATACGAAGTCCTAACAGAACACCAGCGTGCAAAAGAGCCTACGCTGTGTTTCTTCGACTGAGTGAGGGTATCAGAGGCCCAATTTATTCCCATAAAGGGGTTGACAACGCACTTGTGACTCTACTATTGTTGGTGTCTATGGGCGGCAGCAAACGCTAACCTTCGCTTGTCTACCACCTATCACATAAAAAAAGAATGTACAGTCACGAGTTTAAATTGGAGACCTACTCAAGGTTGAATGTCGTGTAATAAACTTGTACCAAGTCCAAGACCAATTTTCCCATCACTAAGCCTTCGGAATCAATACTCTGTACCTAAATAAGGCACGCTTTCATTTCGTGTGCATCTTAAATGCATTCGTCGGGAACGTCTCAAGAAAATCCCGCGGAATTATGCTCTTAACGTGAATAACGCTGAACGAAATGTGGGCAAGAATAGTGTAGGAGAGGTGACGGGTTCTGGATAATATTCTGAAATTTTGGGTGAGAGAGCCACGCTTGGGTATGAATGGGCCGGCTCGACTGGAATGATACCACTGCCTCACAGAAAACCGGCGTGAAGTAGCCCAAGTGCTGTGTTTCGCCGAGTGAGTGAGGGTACCGGAGGCCCACCCGGGGGGAAGGGGATAAAAGGTTGGCAGCGCACTTGTAACTCCACTGGTGTTGCAAGTGTCCATGGGCGGCGGCAATTGCTTACCATCAGGTGATCCGCCTGCTCGTCTGCTACCTATCATATAAAAAAAAACCGGAGTGATAATATCGTCGGTCCAGTGGTAAACTATGCAATCTGTAAAAGTCCAATTTTTCAGGAGAGCAAAAAGAAGACACATTTTTTCCTGTAAATCAGGTTTTACAGCTATTTTTACAAATTTGTAATCTTTTAATATCGACGTAAGACCCAAAAGCCTTTTAAAAGGCATAAAACAATTAATTTTCCATTGTGTCTGCTATGGCAATGGCTTGTAACAGCTATTAGTTTTTGCTCTCCTGAAAAGTTGGACTTTTGCAGATCACATAGTTTGGACCGTCGATAATTATATTGACGTCACAAATAACCGGCGTGAAGCAGTACGGGCACAAAATATATATTGGTACGGGTTATTCCCAATCACTAATTCCATATATGTAGTGCCATTTAGCGGTCGGATATTTTTTTTTTATTTCATCCCAAGAACCAAGAAATTATACTCTTCACGTGAATAACGTTGGATGAAATAAATGGGCAAGAGAAAGTACGGTGTGGGCGTTAGGTTCTAAATAATAATTTTGGGCGCGAACAAAATGAAAAAGAGAAAAGTACTTAATGTATCAAGGCCGACCTCATACATAAACAGTATTGTGTGGTTCATCTCTCGGCGTTAGGGAAGACTTATGACGGTTTTATTTTTAGGATATCAGGCCCTAGAGGATTAGGTGTTTGAAGAGTGTAGGAAGTAACACATTCAAACGTTTGAAAATGAGACTGATGTACGAATCTGGGAGGGGAGCAATCTCGTGCACTCGACTTTGATGTCGAATTAGAGATCTGTATGGACAAATGTATGAAATCTCTAAATTCGACTTCAATATCGAGTGCTCGAGAATTTCTCCCCATTAGAGGCGCGAGATGATATTCAAATGATTATTTGAGGTTTGAGGTAAAATAACTAACGTAGAATCACGTTAAGTCCTTATTTAATTACTTTTCTGTTATATTAATAATTTTTATAAGTTTTCAGGTAAAAGATTTGCATGCGGTATCCTAATAGAAGGGGAGAGAGCGAGCCAAGGACTGAAAACAAAAAACAATCAGCTAAACGCACCCATACACGGTCGTATTGTGACATATTAGACGGGTCATGCAGTACAAAACACTCATACAAAAACCCTATTGTAACGTGAATGGGGAACTTTACATTGTGAGCGGGAAGCAAATTTTTTAAGAACGCACATTTTTTCTTTATTTCTAAAAAATATGACGTGTTCCGGCCAGTGCTGTGTGAACCCGCTAAGTGTATTGCGAGTGTTCCTTTTTTAATTTCTTTAAAATGTGTTTTGTTAGAATTCGATTCGATATTTGAAAACATTGCTGCAGGAGGGTTTATTGGAAAAGTTGCTTTGTTTTTTAGAGAAACAAATAATATGTTCCAGAAATGAAATAATGGAATTTAAAAAATATATTTTTACATATTAAGCAACTAGTTACGGACAGTTCTAAATCTATACTAATATAATAAAGCTGAAGAGTTTGTTTGTTTGTTTGTTTGTTTGTTTGTTTGTTTGTTTGTTTGTTTGTTTGTTTGAACGCGCTAATCTCCGAAACTACTGGTGCGATTTGAATAATTCTTTTTTTGTTGGATAGTCCATTTATCGAGGAAGGCTATAGGCTAAATAACATTACGCTATGACCAATAGGAGCAAAGACAGAGCGGTAAATGTGTAAAAAACGGGGAAAATTTTTCCACGCGGACGAAGTCGCGGGCGGCCGCTAGTAGTTTATAACGGCCTACCTACCTATTCAGTTTTATTATTTTGGTAATTTTATAAAGAAACCGTATCCCATTGAGGTATATGTAGAACTATACCTCAATGCCGTATCCATACCGTACCGATATAGTAACTGTGAATATGCAGCGTGCTTGATTTTCAGATAAGAGTTATAATTGGCAAGAAGAAAAATGGCTTAATCAATGCAGTTTAGTACTTTAAGAGGCTAGTTTACATAATGAGTATTTAGATTAATCCCCGCGGTCAAAAAAGCTAATTAAATCGCAAGAGCTAAACACTCATATTCCATTTTTCTTGAACTCGCCTCGCAGAAACTTTAGCTCATCATCGTTCCTGAACAAACTAGACCGCGCTCTCGAGACGCGATCTCTTGTCTTTATGAGACGGCGAGTGGACAGCGCCTTGGATTCCTTTTTTACCTTTTCGCTGAAGGTTAGCGAGTTATTATTCGGCTCTAGTGATTCTGGTAAATAATGAGGTGTTTTAAGTACACAGTGTATGCAGCGCTGTATTTTTTTTACTAGCGATTCTCGCTTTGCGAGATGCAAGATGCGATTTGCGAGACACGACATGTCACATGCGACGGATCTCACATGTGACTTGTCGTATGTCACATGCGACATGCAAGATACATGTGACATGCGAAAACATTAGATAATCATCTTTTAATGAGTCTGATGAAACTAGACTGCGCACTCGAGATGCTATCTCTATCCATCTCTTGTCTTTATGAGACGGCGAGTGGACAGCGCTTTGGATTCCTTTTTTACCTTTTCGCTGAAGGTTAGCGAGTTATTATTCGGCTCTAGTGATTCTGGTAAATAATGAGGTGTTTAAAGAACACATTTGTGTATCTCTGTATTTTTTTACAAGCGGTTCTCGTTTTTCGAGATGCAGTGCGTTATACGATAAGATTTAAGGTACGAGATGTGACATGCAAGATAAATGTGACATGCGAGATATAACCAATGATCATGTGAGACGATATGTGACATGCGGAAACATTAGATCATCATCTTTCGGCGAGTCTGATGAAACTAGACTGCGCACTCGAGATGCTATCTCTATCCATCTCTTGTCTTTATGAGACGGCGAGTGGACAGCGCCTTAGATTCCTTTTTTACCTTTTCGCTGAAGGTTAGCGAGTTATTATTCGGCTCTAGTGATTCTGGTAAATAATAAGGTGTTTTAAGTACACAGTGTATCAGATCTCTGTGTTTTTTTCAAGCGATTCTAGCTTTGCGAGATGCAAGATACGAGGTACGAGATGTGACATGCGAGACACGACATGTCACATGCGACGGATCTCACATGTGACGTGCCGTATGTCACATGCGACATGCAAGATACATGTGACATGCGGAAACATTAGATCATCATCTTTCGGCGAGTCTGATGAAACTAGACTGCGCACTCGAAATGCTATCTCTATCCATCTCTTGTCTTTATGAGACGGCGAGTGGACAGCGCCTTGGATTTCTTTTTTACCTTTTCGCTGAAGGTTAGCGAGTTATTATTCGGCTCTAGTGATTCTGGTAAATAATAAGGTGTTTTAGGCACACAGTGTATCAGATCTCTGTATTTTTTTTACAAACGATTCTTGATTTCTTGCGCTTTGTGAGATGCAAGGCTTCATTCAATAAGATGCGAGGTACGACATAATATGACATGCGAGACACGACATGACAATTTTCACATGAATCGTATCTCACATGTGACGCGTCACGCATGACTGCGCCGAAAATAGGCACCTTCTGGGAAACATGCTACATCTTAGACGTCATTAACTCTCTCCATCAGGTGAGATGAGGTCAAGTGCATACCCATTTAATATAAAAAAGCCCGTCATAAAATATAGATTTTTAAAAGTAAGGTATTTCTTTCTTTTTGGCATGTCTTGTGTTGGCCTTGCACCCTTCAAATGAGGTGCAGAAAAATTATAGGTAGGTATCTATTTAGAAATCATGAACTATGTGTCTCTGTATTTTCGTATTAAATATAGATGACGCACGTACGTAACTGTCACACTCTTCGCTTACCTTAATCCAGATCAATCCCCTCACCTAAGCTCATATTACGTTCCTGGTTAGCAGTTTATTTGCTTTTCATATCGAGTTTATTGAGGCTTCCATCCACTGTTCCCCCCGTGTACCTGTCAGCCGGTAAAAATAGTGCGTATTGGTTATGTTTTGACGTGTTAGTTAAGTGGGTGCCTGCACGCGAGACTGGGATGGAACCAATTCGGGAGCGAGGAATAGACGGAATGGTAATAAATATTGGATTTATAAAGAAGATGATTCTGTAGATATAAATATTTTTTACCGTGGGAGAGTCACGCATCAGCATAAATAGGCCGGCTTGACCGGGGTGATACCACGAGTTCAGAGAAGACCGGCGAGAAGCAACGCCTGCGCTGTGTTCCTTCGAGTGTGTTAAGGTACTGGAAGCCTGTGAGTTGTAACTACTACGTATAAAGAAGCTAAGCCAAACAAAAAAGTGTCGTAAAGGAAGCGGTGGTGGACAGCCGCGGGGGGAGAGGGCGTATAAGTAAGTTGTTGCCGGCCAGCAACAACTCATGGCGCAAAAAACTGGTTTACTGTGGCGGTTCTATACGCTAGTAATATTAGCTCAATACCCCTATTATTAAAAGGGGTATATAAAAATATAAAAGGGAGGTATATAAAAGGGGTTAAAGTTGATAGCGCACTTGTAAATCTATTGGTTTTGACATTCATTAGTGTTCTGTAAAATAAAGAATCAGCCTATAAACTGTCCCACTCTGCAGAGCGTAGTGATTATTTATCTTTGCTCTGCAGGGCAAAGGTCTCCATCATTTCTTAATCACCATGCTTCCCTAATTGGTGATCACAAACCCGAATCATCCTGCTGCTCGACGCGGAATTTCCATCCCGAGATCACAACCCGGTACTTAAGCCACTATGACTAGACCAACAGGGCGATGATCTAGTGGCGTGTTCTGTATGGACTTAAAAACAAACTATTTCACCTATCGTTGTATTGAACTAAAGACAAAGCGGGAAGACCCCTCAGCGAGGACGTACAGAGGCGTGGCGTCGGTGTCCATTACAGCTTAACTGATATCGACAGCTCAGCTCAAGGCGCGGGCGACCTCGCCTCGCGATTGCTTAGATAAATATTGGGCTGGCTATAAAACGCGTCATTCTATATTAGGTTTCAGGAAACAAATGTTGGAACTAATGTAAATAGTGTCAGTGTGGATAGGTACTCATATCATCAACTCAGCATATTATTCTGAGTTGAGAGAGAGAGAAGACTTCAGAGGGGAAATTCCTGTCCACTTGACATAGCACATAATTAAAGATTTGGTCACCCGGGGCAGAAAACTACTTTTGCCGCTCTCTTTTTCTTTCTGGACTAAGTACCAACCTAAAAACTAAACCACAGTAAGTAGGACTTACAAGACGTATTTAACTTCAAAATTACTATGTAGCTTTTGGGACATTTTTTCGTTATTATTAATTTAGGTAAATGATTTCAACCCTTATCGAAAGTTTGTAATCGGATTGTTTCCTCTGTGGTCTGATATTTGTAACACTCAAGTGTCAATTTATGAGGAATTGAGAATTTTCCATTTCTTCAACTAAAGTAAAGATATATCCAGTATCTACGCCTAGTTTATTCCATACAGAGTTGCACTTCACAGTCATTAAATTACCGCGTTTGTTTTTCCACGCGTTCCCAAATTGCAACCACTTGCCGAAAATAACTCGCGCTGCCTTTGGAGTAGACTTGGGTTGCCCTGAGTGAGGAGTAGTTCAAAGTAGGTACTAGTTCATTTAACAAACCCCTCCGAGAACAATTTATATACAGAGTTGCTAACAATGAAGAACATGACATGTTCTTTATGTAGACAGATTTAAGTGAACTGAAGGCCACCCTAGGGGGAAGGGGATGAAAGGTTGGCAGCGGCAACTGCTTACCAACAGGTGATCCGCCTGCTCGTCTGCTACCTTTCACATAAAAAAAGAACTAATGAACTGAAAAAAAAATAAACAAAAACCAAAATCAAAAAATGTATCAATGTAAGTTATCCTAACTAATATTATAAATGCAAAAGTAACACTATCTGTCTGTTTGTTACTCTTTCACGCTAAAACTGCTGATCAAACTTGAATGAAATTTGGTATACAGATGGTCTAGACTCTAGACCTTGCTAAAGAATATAGGCTACTTTTTATTGCGAAAAGGGGGGGGGGGGGTCAATATTATTAAATAATTAAAAAATGCTACCCAAACGAAACATTCCACGCGGACGAAGTCGCGGGTAACAGCTAGTACTTTATAAGTGGTTAAAGTAAATTGGTAAAAATATATTATAATAAATTAACACCTCTCCTCAAATACAGGCTGTATCTGTGAACATTTACATCCCTTTAACCACGTGTTCTACCACCTATTCTGAACAACATTAGTTCTATGACTTTTCAAAATTCGCATGAAAAATTTTACCTTTCCATACAAAGCCGGTCACGTGACTTGGTCATTTTGTATGCAGAGTCGAATTTTTTTTCCAAGAATTTGGAAAAGTTGTTGAACAAATGTTGTTCAGAATGGTTGATAGGACACGTGGTTAAAGGGATGTAAATGTTCACAGATACACCCCGTATTGGATATCCGATAGTTTTGGTTTCAGTGACGGAGCTAATTACTCTAACATCTGTACTTTAGACTCAAAAGAATCACTCTTTTCAACTCAGTGAACTGTTTGTCCCAGCCGTTTTGGCTCCAATAATGACTCCCCCACATGGAACAAAGAGATGGAAACTGCCGAAAAACGCAAATAGAGTGCAGCTAACAACTTCCTCTTTACTCATTATCTACTGCACTGGGTAAACGAATCTGGAGGATTTGCTTGTGGGTGGACTTTATTTAGTGCGTGTGTAGTTTATACATGTATAACCAGGGGTTACTTAGTACTTAATACACCCTAAAGTATGAGGTAAACATTTAGATAGATAGTTTTTTTTTTATTTAAGATGGGTTTGCACTTGACCTCATCTCATCTGATGGAGAGAAAAAAAAAACAAAAAGATAGATTAACCGTTTATTTTTAACAACATAGAATGTCTGTATACTCTGATTCATAATCATGTACTGACAGATGAAAATGACAAGTTTCTATGCATTTTGACATTTTGCATGTGAATTGAGTGATAATGTATGGGGATGACACATTGACATCTGTCAGTTTACTTTACATGATTATGAATCAGAGTATAGATGTATACAGGTTGTATAAGGGATGTGTTCTATTAACCATTCTGAACAATATTTGCTCAAAGATTTTTGGAAATTCGCTTGAAAAATTTTACTTTTCATATAAAGTTGATCACGTGACTTGGTCATTTTGTATGGGGATTGGGGAGTCGAAAAGTTCGACGATTTTTGAAAAAGTCGTAGAACCAAAGTTGTTTAGAATTGATAAAATGGGTGCCTACATTTATACTTCTGTGCAGGATAGGTATCACTTAAAAAGCTTTCAACTCACTAGTGACTACACTGGTGATGCGGGTTTCTATGGGTGGGGGCAATACTAATCAGGTGACCGTTCTGTTTATCTACCACCTATCACATAAAAAACCAATACAGTAATGTTTCCCTACAATTTCCTTAGTAAAATCATACACCAACGCAACGCAGAGATGAAATCAGACACAGACAAACATTTCATAAAAATTCCTCAGGTAGGCGCGCTCATATCCGAACTCCAAAAAAACAAAGCGAATGCCTGTTAAATACTTCATATTTATTTGGAGGGCGGCTTCCTGGGGGGGAGGGGTGACTGCAATTAAAATTATAATTTTTGGCAAACGCTCGCGACCCTAGCAATGTGTATCTGTATCTTTGACTTGTCCCGCTGGCGATAAGGACAGAGGCATACGAGTACTGAGTCCTGTCATAAAAGAACAACTGCCTACGTCGTGAGCTAAATAGGCTACAACATTTCAGGCAATAGACGTCCCCCGGTGGACATTGACCTCCTCCAACGTTCTCCACACAGATCGGTCTTGTGCCACCGGCATTTAAGGTACTCCCGCGACCTTCACTAGATCGTCAGTCCACCTGGTGGGAGGCCTGCCACGGCTGCGACCTCTTACACGCGGCCTCCACCCTAGAACCTTTCCACCCTAACAGCCGTCTATCTCCTCGCAATATGCTCTGCCCATTGCCACTTGAGCAATGTAATTCTTTGAGCTATGTCTGCGACCTTAGCTCTCCTGCGGATCTCATTATTTCTGACACGATCACGCAAGGAGCTTTTGAGCATAGCCCATTGCCCTCTGAGTGACTTTGAGCCTTCTTAAGCGGCCCACAACATACATGAGCGCGTGGAATAATCTCAGCAAGTTTTAGATGGAATGACAGAGACTGGTGAGAGGAACACGATAGGATCATCATCAACCTCTTGCTTTTTGCCCAGTAGTGGATTACAAGGTATACCTATGTAAACTCACCGCCCCGATGTTTACATTGGCGTTAACCTTAAGAACCTTGATAGTAATGGACGGCTTGCAAGTGTTGATACACCTCGAATAATTTAATGCCTAATTTTTAATTTATATCATTACCATTTATGCTCCCACTGTGCCCTCGGGCGGAACTTGACTCTTCCAAAAATACGTATCTTTCTAGACTCGGACGCCCCAAACGTCATTGTGACGAGAGCGCCCTCTACCGAATGTTTAAATATTCATTTGCAACTCTTTAATTATACTTTGTGCATATGAGCGACTCTTCTTTTATTTCTGTCTTTGTTTTTTGGTCCTAGACTTTTTTTGGCGGCGACAATTTTTATGTTAATACGGAGTCGTGCTTACGCACTGTAGCGCTGAAATCTGTACAGGGCGGATTTGTGAGAGCTTGAATAAATAAATTATTAATACCAAAAAACATCGCATATTTCTCTACATCCATATTATTTGTGATTTTGTCACCTTGTATGTTACTTAAAACTTTAAGTAAATATTTTTTTTTTATTAATTATTCTTTTTTTTATTTATATTGATGAGACTACGAGTTTTGTCAGCAGCGGCGAATCAAGAAGGCCGTCGATAAATTTTGAGTGCATTATGTAGGTACTACTAATTAGTTGTAGGCGTAGCTGCTAAGTACTTCATACTTTGTTTTGTGCATTATAGAGAATCCATTTTAATATTGTAGGGGAAATGCTGCCCTCCCAAGAGCCTTAATGATCTTATAGTATACTCACCCGGGTAAAGCGGGGGCATCTCTTTACAAAAAGCCAGTAAAGAGGGATTTTACTACCTATATTTTTTTTTTATGCGATAGGTGGCAGATGAGCAGACAGATCACCTGATAGTAAGCGATGGCCGGAACTCATAGATACCTGCAACACCAGTAGAGTCACGAGTGAGCTGCCTACCTTTAACCCCCTTTCCCCCCAATTGGGCCACCGGTCCTCACTAACTCGACGAATTTAGCACAGGCGCCTGCTTCACGCACGCAAATATATGCCAGAAGTCTCTCATTACCAATATTGGTGAAGTGCCATGTTGACACAGCTTTAGCCTTATGTCTGGATTATACCTATACGTTTTTTTTTCTTCAGGGGAAACCATCACGGCCTTCATCTTGTCACATGTAGGGGACAAGGTGGTGTATAGGACTCTAACGTAGACTTAAACTCCTGGGGCGTCTATCTCAGCGGCTCAGCGCATACCCCACAGCCGGGTCTGGACCGTACCACTAAGCGCACTCGTCGCTTTACGACAATTATTTGACGTAACGCCGCTCTGTAGCCTTACCATGTCTTTGAAATACTATCCTCGCTATCGAAAACTATCGCTTTGTCTCTTTCATTGTGATGCATTTGAAAGAGACAGATGGGAACTCAGATGAGATTTTAGATGTCAACTCATGGTAGCGCTACTGATTGCAAGACCTACAAGGCCATCCTGTAAATTTCTCTCGCGGAATCGTGAAACTGAGCAATCCACCCCAGAAGTGGGTATGCTCACGTACTCCGAAGGTCCGTTTAGTCGCCTCTTACGACAGGGAATACCTTGGCAGTTATCTCAACGCCCACAGTACAGGGATAATATAACTTTGCCCCAACTTAAAATGTGCTTTCTTGGAAACAATATGACTGAATTGAGATGAAATACCAAATTGTTTTCAAAAATATTATATCATGAAAACCTTGACAAGAGCTCAGTTTCAAATATAGTGCTTAAGTGTAATAAATTGTGAGAACAATTAAGTCTAGAGCTAGTATTAGGCTTTATTATAATAACTTAGCTCACGGCAATCTTCATTCCGCCCTATTTTTTGTTTTATTCTGGGCTAAAACAAATTTCGACAAATTAAGTGCCTATCACTAAAAGCGATCTAGCTGAAACCAATCTTGAGTTAACTAAAACTAATTTATTTTATATCCTTTATATATGTAATGTCGGAATTTTAGTTCCGTGATATAAGTTCTGTAATGCACCAATAGATGGTTCTGAGTGTCAAATGTATCGTGCAATCGATGTTTACATTCGTGGGCAAGCTGCGTCATATTGCATCCAAATCTGCAGTATCCAGATCCGAAACATTCAATCCGCTACATCCATTTTATACGTAGAAAAGCTAACATGACACCATAAATGGGAGAGCCACGCTTCGGCATGGATGGGCCGACTCGACCGGAGTGATACCACGGCCTCACAGAAGACTAGCGTGAATCAGCAGCGCCTGTGCTGTGTTTTGTCGAGTGAGTAAGGGTACCGATGAAAGTAGGTTAAAGCTTGGCAGCGCACTGGTGACTCTTACTGGTATTGCAGGTTTCTATGGGCGTTCGGCAATCGCTAACCATCAGGTCATCCATAACCTCGTCCTCCTATCACATAAAAAAGCATAAAAGCTAAACATGACCTAACATTTCAAATCGACTCCCCTACACAGGTTATAAAACCTCAAACGCCTAGTCGAGGCGTCGCAAACCTTCCTAAGTACATCAGGGCTCAATCTACCTCCTCATTTCCCTTCAGAAGTGTACAAATTAGATGAGCCCCGGCATTCCCGGGCGCACTATAAGTAGTTCCCACCTGGCTCCGGCGAGCGGTTACGAGATCTAGTTACCAGGGAGCGAGTCACGGGGTAATAGTACTTTCCTATTTTAATATAGAATTTTGCATGCCAGACAATTAACACTGTTCATTTGTTATCCGTGGGAGAGCATGAATGGGAATGAATGGGCTGGCGTGATACCACGGCCTCACAGAAGAACGGCGTGTGAGTGAGGGTACAGGGGCCCAATTTGGGGAAAAGGGGTTGAAAGTGGCAACGCACATGTGACTCTTAATGGTGTTGTAGGTGTCCATGGGCGCTTCCAATGCCAATCGCTTACCATAAGCAGGCCTGTCCCACTCCGCGTGTAGGTATCGAACTTGCAAGTACGGCGTCCCCTCCGGAGGGGAATTTCAACGTTATGTTATGGTAGCCTGAGTCTTCATTTCCATAAACGGTTTTTAAGAGTGGGCTTTCTGTACATGTACTATTAAGTATTCTGTGCCATAAGGTGATTCGTCTGCTGCAGCTGGTCTGCCATGCCACCTATCACATAAAAAAAAGAATTTTGCATTAGCGCCAGATAATTAACACTGTAAACGACCGCTTTGGTGGCATCTTACCTAAATAATGGACCCCCTAATTGGGCCCTCGGTACCTTACTCACTCGATGAAACACAGTAAGTGCTCTACTTTATGCCATCTTCTGTGAAGCCTCTGTGGTATCACTCCAGTCGAGCCAGCCCAATCATGCCAAAGCGTAGCTCTACCACGGCAGAATCAGAATCAACAAAGATGGTTTCTTTGTTATATAGGTACTTTATGGTCCGGAGGCCCAAACTTGGAGTGTGAACTAATAGGGGTCTACTACATGTCAGTGTTACTATAAGTTCAGTAATATAAGTTGTAAATAATGAGCACTGAAGTAACATAATAATCAATTTACATCTTCATTATAAATACAAATTATTTCTTGTTTTCCTCTCTAACACAATCTACTGCAGTTGGCAAGAAGAGCTACCTGAAGTAGACACAAAGTTGTGCAAATGTCAGCAAGGAATCTCTGAATGGTCACGTCTTTTATTCCAAGCGTAAACTACGCTATCTTGGCGTATTAAGTGCCTCACTTATGATGACCTCACTGGACTGTCCATTGGTCTAGTCGTTTAAATAACGGAGCGTGATCTAGAGGTTCTGGGTTCGATTCCCGGGTTGAGCAAAAAAGTATGTTTGTCGGGTTTATCGATCACCGATCCGTAATAAGCAAGCGTGGTGATTAAGCCCAATCCCAGCAGTGATCCCAATGTACAGCGATGACTTAATTTATTTTACGAAGGCCTTTACCCTGCAGTAGAACACTTATTGGCTGATACTATACTACGATTACACACGGTGTCTGTATTATGTCTCTAGCATAAACAATATGAAAATATTGAGCTTGTTACCTCATTATTATTATAAACGGGAATTAACGCGACGTTAAGTACATAATTAAGGCACGTTAATCTATACTATTTATAAACTTCTATGGACAACGACAAGGCTTTTAGATAAACTGAAAACACGAAACGCTTGCGCGATGTAATTAAACACAGCGCCATCTACTGGTTCATTTCTGAATTACAGTCCCGAAGCAAAGTGAGGGCGGGCCACTAGTTCTTCTATATAATTATAAAAGTTATAACGCAACGCGAAAAGTAGCGAAAATTTAAACTATTTGTTACTACCTCACTGTTTGATTTTGTTTACTGTTCCTGGATCCATGATTATTCTCCCCAGTGTTTATTGCTTCCGCTCCAATGCATCTGCATCTTACATTCCCGCTGAGTATTAAAACTATCGGAAAGCTAGGTGTATGCCAAAAGTACATGTCTTTACCTGTGTATTTTATATGTTTTTGGTTCCTTCGTTGTTTTCTGTTCCATAGCACAAGGGAAAACCTTAGTCTGAGACCTGTACCTTTTCACGGGAATCGTAGTGTATGTGTATCGTAAGATATAATCGTAACAGTTTAAGAGCTCGCTCATACAGTTTTTTACTGGTGTACCTTATTATTGCCCTCCCTTGGTACATCACCATGAAGCACCAGTTCACGTGTTCAGCCTATCATAGTGTTAACACGCCAAAAGACGCCCTTATATCGTCGTGTCTGGGGGTAATTCTCGTGTACTCGACATTGAAGCCGAATTAGAGATTTGTATGGACGATGTAATATCTAATACTCAATTCGTTGCACGAGAATTGCCCCCCTGGTATTTTTAAGCGGTGTGTAAGATCTTATGCTGAAACGAGCGCGCCGAAAACTACGTCTATCTGAAACCACTCTTATTAGCCATTGCATTTTTATACTCATTTTTTTTCTCGTTTAAATTTAAGGAGCAAACTCCTTAATCACTGACTTACAGTCACGACTTTAAAATTTATTTTTCTCAGTTACAATTTAAGAATCAAATTCCTACTCAACAATGTTTATAGCATACAATACTTGCAGCTTATACATAGTCGTAATACTTTTAGTACCTCATAAAGGCACCATTAAGGCCGATACACACGTAAAGAAGGATATTTTTTGCTGCGAGCTTAAGTTAAATGGAACTCATTTTGTTTTTAATTAAATATGCGTTACATAGATTACTTTTTATACAAATTAGACGCAGGGCATAATTATTGTGAATAATTATATGCCCAAACAGAAAAACGATTTCTTGTCCTATGAAAGAATGAGATCATGATCAACAGCTTAACGTGTTTTTTACGTAAAAGTTACACCGGCAAAGCGAGAAATATGATAAAAAATAAAAATTCACTACTTTCACACATAAAAGTCAAAAATTTTCTTAGAAGCAACAAGTTCCTAAACTAAAAGATTTTTATAACACGCAACACAATATCTTTAACAATAATGTTAATTATTGCTAAATAGTAATAATGAACCCGAGGTATGTTCGAAAACTCAAAACATATTTTATTGCTTGACTCCGGGACCCCGAGGCCCAGTAGTTTTAACCATTAGGCCAACGGGGCGTAGACCGAAGTGTTATTCTCAATCTTTTTCTTGTTTTGTTTTTAGTCTGATAACCTTCATTTGGCGATTGAATCTTAAAAAGCACTAAGTGTTTTTATCATACAAATATTACATCAAAAGACTCAATATCCTTTTCTCCAATAAAGGCTAACCCTCATAAGACTACACACGTACAAGAAACCATTATTATTCATCTCCGTGCTGACGCGGCGTAGTCGATGTCTATCTTATTTCTTTTATAATTATTCACGCTGCCTCCTAGGGGATTCCCCCCCGGGGGTGAACACCGTCTTCGGTTTTTGCGGCGTTTGTTTCAAGTTTTTTAGGGGGTAAACCCTTTCCTGTACATGACAGGAATTGGATCATTAACCGGCCTAGCTCAGCTTAATACGCGCCCTAGTCTTATGAATAATGTTTGAGCGTTTAGTCGTGTACACGACGTCAAGTTAGGGCAACTTTTGGACTTTAGACCGTCTTTATGTCAAAGACATAAGTGCTGTTTTTGCAATGCGGGGATTACTCGATCTATGCCCTCTGTACGTGATAACGTCTTGGGAGTTGGTTCGTTTTACAGAGTTTAAAGTTTATTGTAGATAATCATGGGATTTTACGTAGAAGCGTGGCTCTCCACGATTTACTGTAAACAGCTACTTTTGGGAATTCACTAAAAAGTCATATTGTCTTACTGGCACCTTTTTCAGTGCACAAATTTTACGATGAAGTTCTACTTATACCTGTGAGCATATTCTGTACTCACGCTAAAACTTTTCTCCACAATATACCGCACTCAGAACCACATGCGAAATTGCAAAAACATTCCTAACAAGCGAAAAACAAAACAATCAAACACCGAGTGTACCCATTTGGGAACATACGGTGCACTTATTCAGACCCCTTGGATTCAATTTTCTAACCCATTTACATCCCAGTCTGGTTGCAAGGAAAAAATCGACTGAGCAGATTTCCACGATATAATTCCATAAGCAGTCTACGGGTGGAGTGTGTTTGAGGAGGAATCCAGCGTACAGAGCGCCCAGTGAATTGAAAGTTCATTGAAATGTCCTTACTTAAGGTACACGGTGTCCCGACTCACACAATCTGTGCATGTAGAATTTGTGTGCTTTCTACATCAATACACACACTTATTGTGTGAAGAAAAAAGAGAAAGAAGAGAAAAAAGTCCACATGTATGTGGACTTTTTCTGAAGTGGTCAGTTCCTTGTTCTGTACGACGTCCTGCGTCTCCTTAATTACCTTACTGACAATTCTAGTCATTATTGGAGTCAACCCAAACTTCAAATGGAGCGATTGCCAAGTAAAGCAAACAAGACGTAAGTGTTAACCAAACCAGTATACGATACCAAAGAAAGACGTCGTCGAAAATGATCTGCGATTCAGGCCAATGACTGGCAACAAGTAGCGCAGGATTGACAAAAGTGGCGTTCTCTTGTTTCGGAGGCCAAGACTCGTCGCTGAGCCAGTGCAGTAAGTAAGTTACTTCTGTATCTCTTTACTCTATGACTTCATGGTGTATGTTCGTTTTGCCCAGTTTTTCTCGTGAATTGATTAGGTCGGGTTCATATCGAGTTATGAATGGAGTTGGAAGGTAATGCACTTTATTTTGCATTCGCGAAACGTTCCGATTGGATGTTTGTTGTAATTTGCCGATTCGAGCTGGAGAGGTTTTTATTCAGTACACAGGTACTGAATAAAAACTCATTAGGGAAATATTTTGTTAATAAATAAACTCCATACAAGATATAATTAAATCATATCTTGTATCATAAATGTGTCGGCTCGTCCGGAGTGATACCACATCGTCACAGAAAAATTGTGTGAAGCAGCGCAGGCGCTATATTTCGGCGAGTGTGTAAGGGTACCGGAGGCCCAACTGGAGGAAAGGGGGTTGCAGGCTGACAGCGCATTTGGAGACTCTACTGGAGTTTCAGGTGTCTATATGCGGTGGCAATCGCTTACCGTCAGGTGATCCGTCTGCTCGTCTGCCACCTATCACATAACAAAATCTAGGCTGCACGGTCTTATCCACCGAGCTTATATAGAAGTAGAATAAATAAATGCGCCAGATAATCACACCAATCAACCTGGTCTCAAACTAGGGCAACCCCTGTATTATGAGTACCAGGTGACGATAATTAACTGGGGGCGTCAACCCAGAACACCCAGACCCAAGAAAATTTTGAAAATGTAGTTTCCTAAAATGACTCGACCGGGAATCGAACCCGGGAGCGGTCGAAATGTCGGCTTCCTAATTCTATGGCTGAGCTACCATTGCCCTCGTTGCATACACAAAAACGACATTACCAATTCACTTGTTGAGTCCCCCCACAACACATGTCTACACATTTGAATCTTTCATCTCCGTCCCATTTCCATAATCACATTTACTCGTGAGCCGTCTTGGAGACAAAAAGTCGAAGTATCGGTCTAGACATTTTAATTTTCCTATCTGCGAGGCAGTGACGGATTTCTTTCATTACTCTCCGCATGTGTGTCTTTGAGAGATATCGTTAGTGAGAAGACATTTTTGAGCTTCGACTTTTGAAGATCAATGCTTTTAGTTTGTGGAACTAGTTGGTGAGGGTAGTTGAACGAAACGACTGATGTAGTTCAAAGGTTTTAAATTAGGAGTAGATATTTAGTGGTTTTTGTGTACGAATTTGTGTTGTGCGTCGAGAGAGTTGTCACGTGAACAACTTGTTTGGACCTAATAGAGTTTTAAAACGGATTTAGCTATCAGTTATTGAGTAGAAGAGAGAATGAGTAAGTCACTCGATGGTAAGTCATCACCGCTGTTCTTGGACTTCTGCGAGACCAGGGAAGACACTGATACGTCGCCTGACTTTTTTAAAGGAGTTCGAAAGGAGATTAGAAGGGCGGTCGGTTATGACTTCATAACCTTCAAAATAATTGACATACGTGGTAGAAAGATGCGCGAAGAAACGAGCATATGGCGATATTGGGTTGTATGTAAAAATAATTGCAATAGCTCGTTTAAGAGTCCATATCCATATATGGGTATTTTTTCTTTTTTGTGTTGTCCAAGGATTATAAATTACACTGATAGACTTTTCGAAAACATTGAAATAATATGGTTTTAGAGTGTATAGAGTTTTATTTCAATTATAAGGTAAATAATAAATTACATGTTAAATTTATTTTAGTTACATTACCACCTCTTACCAGTTAATTTTTTTTTACAAAAAAAAGATAACAAACCTTGATAGTATATTGACGGTTAAGTGCAAATAGCTCTATCTAACATAAGTCTTCGAGGAAACTACTGTTAATTCATTTTATTAAAGACTCCGGTTAAGCCGGCCCATTCATGCCAAAGCGTGGCCCTCCCACGGTAAAAATATTGTAATGCAATAAAATAATACTTATTGCTCTTAATGGGTCATGCTACCTGTAAAATTTGCTTCAATATCTTGAGTCGGCGAACTATTAAAGGATGGGAAAGGGATGTCAAGTTTATTCAGCCAACTCTTTGACCCGACTACAATGAAGGACAAAAAATAAAATAGTGACTAATTAGAGAAATATCACGGCTCAAAATTCATGGTCTACGCAAAGTCTCAAGGAAGTAAAAAGGCAACCATCCAAGACGTTCTCTTCATTAGCGACAAGAAAAGTGATGTCATTCCGCTGTGACACAGGGAGGTGCGCCTCCCCCGGCGGCCGCCGCGCGACTGACTCGCGCGCCTCCCCACCCACGGCCGGCGGGAGGGGGGCGGCCAGCTTTCTCTTTCATTTTTCCTTCACTCCTCAGCTCATCCAGTTACATCGTTCTTATGTTTTATTTTTAATTAAAGCGTACGCAAGTCGACGGCGTAGATCTTCCTCCCCAGGGTGGCGGGTACATACGCGGTGGGTGTTGATGATTTTTCAATGGGGAGAAAGAGTTCCCTCATTTTCTTAAGAGAAAATTGCGTTTTGTTTTCGAGTAGTCGAAGTCTGTTGTAATCGCTTTTGTTTTGCGGAGTTCGCCGTCGTCTCGCGCATGTGGGTACTGGAACTGTAAATTGTGTACTTTAAAGTTCCGAGTAAAATTGTGGAGACGGAGTAGTTAAGGTGTTATGCATTGAAAAGTTTTTTGGTTCGAAACTTGGGACGATTGTGTGAGATAGAACTTTTTGAAAGTTTCCCGTGAAATAATTACGGCGTCTTTTGGCTGATGCCGTTGCATATTTATGAACATTGATAATAAAATATTTGGTTATTTTCATTTTAATGCATTAATTACCTAAAACATTTTCTCCTTTTCTCCTTAGTGTTTTTTGATGTTTTTGTTATCGTGAGTAATATGTAAAATGATGTTTTTTTTAAATTTTGAGGAATACCCGAAAAATAGTAATGAACATACCTACATTTTTTTGTGTAGTTATTATAAAAATAATTATGGATAACAACAACTTATTACCTACTTAGTCGCGAAATTTAACAGAGCTTGATATTTTGCAAGATTTTAAATATTTTTTAACAGAATAATATTTATACTACACTACACAAAATGTAAAACACTTATCTGCCATACTGTCCCACTGCAGGGCAAAAGCCTCTATCATAAAAATGAAGTCATCGCTAATATGATGGGATTAGGCTCAATCACCACGCTTGCCTAATGCGGATTGGTGATCAAACCCGAGCCTAAATTCTAAACTTTTTGCTCGACCTTAGAATCGAACCCAGGGCGTGTACATAAAAAGTAAGTAAATTAATAATAAGTTTAAGTTAACGATCCATCCAACTAATGAATCAGCCTAAAAAACACCCCAAAACAAATGAGCGAAGTTTACCCCAACCGACCGTTAGCTCATAAATAAAAAAAACACACATAACATAAACAAAACTTCAATGCACACGAAATCTCACGCACACACGCGCAAGCCATTATCCCGTCTCAAAAGTTAATGTAATGAAAAACAAAAAGGGCCAAGGAAAGGGTGCGTTAAGTTCCACCGAAAAACGGGAATTTGTAAGAAGTTGCCTCCCCACCCTGGGGGGTTGCCTCCTCGTGTGCGAAAATAAATTGCCAAGAATAATAATTATAATGAAAGCGAAAGAACGTATAAATTAGTGGGGACGACTCAAGACTTGTCCCGTGCGTGTGTGCGTGGGGCTTGCGTGTGTTTGACGTAAGGACAATAAAGGGAAATTCAAATGGTATTCTTAATTTCCTTTTTATTGCATTTTATGGCTCTCTATACAGCCCTGGCTGGTTATATCGAAAAACGAAAACCAACATAAAAATAAAAATCAATTAAAGTTTGACCATAAAGTTATATTATAATAAGTACTTTTAGTAGCTAAGTACCTACCAACTTTTTGGTTGATAAAAAGTTCAATGTTTCTTTAATTAGGAATTAGTGTAAGTTCTCCCCGAAATAGTTTTTCTATCGGTCACATGATAAGAGTTGTCTGCAATTAAATTATTTAACTAAAAAAATAGTTAAGTAGCTACTATTCGAAATGTTGGTTTAAGAATCAGTAACACTTTATATAGAAGTAAATAATAATTATGTGGTATTAATTAACTTTTAAGGTGGGTAAGTATGTTTAAGATATTTACTTTAGGTAGGTAGGTACTATTTGAAATTCCAAGTTCCAACTGGATACAATGAATACCTTGAAGTATAAGATTCCTAAAAACATATTATTATCAGCAATCCTAGGCTCAGAACATTATCAGGATTCTCATCACACAATGTTTCTGTCACTCACAAATTAATAAACCAGCAAAACGTCCCTTTAAAATTATCATCCTTTCCCCTCTCGGGGCGAAATCAAGAGAGCAAAAACGGCTAGGAATCTCCATTAGTCTTTCATAATATCGTCCCAGTAATGAGGCTGGCTAAATCAGGAGCGTGGCCATTCCAACACGTACTGGCCGAGCTACAAGGATTTGGCATTTTATAAGGCAATTTTTGAAAAAGGAACGCAACCTTTTCGGAGATTCAAAGTTTGTTCTAATTTTGATTTTTATAACGTTTATTTTTTTGTTTGTGACGTATTGGAATAAAACCGTAATAACAGTTCGACATGAAATCGAACTACACAACATAGAGTAACTTATCTACACAATAATTCAACAAATAAACCATAAGATTGATACCACTGCCCCAAAGAAAACTAGCGTGAAGCAGCATTGTGGCCGTGTTTCGCCGGGTGATCGAGGGTACCAGAGGCCCAATCCAAAAGTCAATTGGTCTAAAGGTTAGATTAGAAGTGCTATTATGACAACACTGATGTTGCGGGTGCAATCGCTTGCCATCAGGTGATTCGTCTGCTGGTCTGCCACCTATCACATAAGGTTTTGTCTTTCGTCGATAAAATTACCGTCATCTGTGGCAACTTTACCATTAGCGAGCAACTTTACCTATAGATACCTCTGTGGTTATTTCACAAAATTATTTTAAATCTATGGCACGCTGTACATTTTTGGGTGTTTTGGTAGATTTCTTATAAAATGCTGGCAACCCAAAAAGTGTTTCATACTGGTATCTTTAACAATTTAAAAAATACGACACTTTAAATTCACATGTGACAATTTCTGTTATTCAACATATTGGCAAACATTTGTGTTTGAACGAAAGATTCTATGTGTACCTAAAGAATTTTTGAAGTGAAAGGTAAGTACTGTATCCTAAAATGGTTTTATTCAATTATCAATGAATATAACTGCAAATTTTAGATTTATGGACGAAGGCAATGTTAAGTGGGGTTAGGTAAAGTTGCCAAACTTAAAATAATGGCAACTTTACCTACTGCTAGGGTTGTCACGTCTTGCAAGTTTAAAAAATAATAATCGGATGACTCAGGTTTGTTCGATATAATTAATTTATTAGATTTTTGTTAGTTTACCGCCCCGTACCTTCTGGATACTACATTTCTATAAATATTCTTCAAAAATTTACTTCAGAATCTTATACCTTTGTATATATTTTTCTATTTATGACAAAGGGGGTAGAATAGTGTTAGTTATTTTTTTTAAAACAACCGGGTTCGATTCCCTACCTGGGTACCAGCTTTTTTAATGTATGAATTCAGTCTTTCTTTTCATTAAAATCAATGGCATGTTACATACGTACATACCTTGGTACGTACTAAAATAATTGTTTTATTATTTCTAGACCTCAGAAGCATATGGGCGGATGTGCAGATCGGGCAAAATGTTTTTATTGGATAACGAAGATAAGCGTTTCTTTCTCTTTCTATATCACTTTGAGACGTATTTCTATCCCTTTTCTGGGCTGAGATAATTTAGTGCATAATGTCGGTTCTGACAGCTTTTCTAAAATCATTAGAACCTTAAGGTCTAATTTACCCTTCCATCTCTTTGCGTCTACATTGCCTCTACTTTCTCAAGGCGGATTCAAAATTTGGCCCTTATGCTTAAAAAAAATATTTGCACAAAGGCTACGTAAAAGGAGTCACGCCTTTATGGTTCAAACAGTGTTTTAAAATATTCGTCATAAGTAAATTTTCGACATTATGCCTCTAAGATTCCTTTGTATAATGTTAATCGGATCCAGATATACGACTTTATGCCTTTTGTTTAAGTAACTTTGTAAATGGATTGGTGGGCTAATTTAGAAATAAGTCGTTATGGATGTGAACTATTCGAAATATGGCGCCAAAAATGAGCGACATCGGGCATTATCCCTTGATCACGGCGTGTCCAATGACTGACACTGAATCAGTTTAAGTGTAATAAGATACATTGTAATTGGTCATTACGCGATCCTATGTCTGGCTTTCTGTCACTTTGGTATTTGCACGCATTGTTTGTCTACATTTCGGCATTTTTGTTTTACCTTCCTGATTTTTTTTATGATAGAGGTGGCAAACGATCAAGTGAGTCACCTGCTGGTCAGTAATCACCGCTGCCCCTGAACATCTGCGAGATCAGAGAGGTCGCTACGACGTTGCCGGCCTTTTAAGAAAGAGCAAGCTCTTTCTCTTTAAGGTCCCTAAGTCATAACCGTCAGGAAATACTGCCGCAGCTAAACTATTACTCAAAACTGAGGTTCGCGGAAGAAAATTCCTCGAGAAACACACAGTGCTAGATCGCCAACCATCAAGATGATGAAGATGGAATGACGGCTGCTGCAACACAGCCGCCGTTCGATGTAATTAAGGATTCAACCGCAGAAAGTAGATTGAACAATTCCTCGGAGCACTTTCGTGATAAATGCGATAAAACATAGGGAAGCTATATTCCGCCGCAAAGCCAGATCAAGGATCAAGCTGACTGAAGAGAGTTAGGTCAGCGATAATTCGAGCAGCCCTACGTTGTATGCGATCAAATGGAAGAAGTTGGTACTGAGGTGCTCGAGCCCAGAGATGGGAGCAGTATTCCATATGGTGCCGAACATGTGCCTTAAAAAGTTGAAGTCAATGAGCCGGCGTGAAAAACTCACCGGTTCTATTAAGAACACCTAGTTATTTAAAGCTATTTTAGCTTTATCCTCCAGATGACCGCCAAATGTGACATAGCTTGAAATGTTAATGCCAAGACTCCCTATAGAAGCTTAAGGGAAATGCCTTGAAAAGTTATTGCCACTTTGAAGGGACGTCTTTTAGCAATTAATGTACACACTTGTGTTTTTGAGGGGTTAAAACTGACTAAGTTAAGTCGCCCCCAGTTTGAAACAAGATTTAATATGTCTTTGACTTCAAACACAAGTGACTTCCGGTACTCAATGACGTTTTCCAGAGAAATATTTGCACGTCCGGCATATATACCGGATATATAGTGCATTCCAAGTGCTATCATTCGCATGGCAATGAATATTGTTCTGTGACAACATATCATTAATATGCAGAAGGAACAGCGTTGGAATAGCAGACAGCCCTGGGGGACACCAGCGTTTACGAGCTTCATTACATATTGTCTGAACAAGAACCGTCGACAACGACCTTGAAAGCTGCGCCCAGTAAAAAAACTGGCGACCCACGTGCATAATTTCTCTGGAAGACCGTATGAGGGAAGTATAGAGAGCAGAGCCTTGTACCATACCCGATCAAAAATTTTCGTTATGTCCCAACTGACACCCAGAGCCTCACCCTTACTCTGTAGCGCCTGCGCCCATTGGTAAGTTAGAAGTAACAAGGAAGTCCCCAGCAGAACGACCACTATGGAAGCCGTAGGTACTGACGGTCGTTTATTAGGCGGTTCTTCTCTAGGTATTTCAGGAGCTGGCGGTTCGTTATGGACTCCATTACTTTAGAGAAGATTGAGGTATTGGATATAGGTCTTTAATTGGACGGGTCTGAGCGATCGCCCTTTTTAGGTATGGGGTGGACAAGAGCTGACTTCCAGTTACTCGGTACTACGCCAATGAATTATGAGAGCCAGAAAAGATACGTTAAAACCGGAGCCAACTCCGGAGCACATAACCTCAGTACAAATGGAGGGATACCATCCGGCCCACTCGACTTATGGATGTCAAGAGAAAAGAGAGCCTTACGTACAAAATCTTTTCGACGTTCGGCATTGAGCTCGTACAGGACGGTACAGTAGGTGGTTAGTTCCCAGAATCATCCAAAGTCAAGTTTGATGCACAAAAAGTGCCCAAAAGTTCGGCTTTCTCTTTTGCAGTGTGGGCAAGAATATCCTCTGGCTTGTGTTGTGGAGGGAATGTCGACTGACTAAAGTTCCCGAGGATGGCCTTGGCAATTAAAAACGCGGGTGCCCGATGGAAGGCGCGTTACCAATGAACGATGACTTTGCTCTGGTGATATTTTTCTTATAAAAACTAGCAGCAAAGTTGTACCTTTTCTTGGGACGCTAGTATTTGGTACTGCAGAAATTGAATAAATAATTCCATTTCTTGCAGTATAACATCGGCTACAGACTCTGCCAAGGCATCGGGATCCTCCAACGTAAAGCAAACCTGCCATCATGGTAGGATTCGAAGAAACTACGCATAACGTTTCAGTCTGCTGACTGATAGGGCCAAATATGGCGAGTGCCCAGTTCCAACCGCTGAGTGCTGTTGAGAGGCACAGTGTTCCGTAAAAGGCAGTGGTAGGAAGAGCCAAGTGGTGCATTGACAGGCACTTGGTAGGCGCCGGGATGGGTGGTCAACAGAAGGTCCATCAAAGAGGGAATATTGTCGTGTGACGGTTGATACCAGTTGATATAGATTATAATTACCAGACTCCCCCAATCCTGGATCATGGCCCAAGTGTACCCCGGACAACAGCTCTTTGCCCAACTGGGAAATACACGCTGGAGATGAGGAGGATTTACTTTTGAAATAGTTTTTTTGGTAAGGATATCCGCCTTTTTGCCAAAAAAATTAGTTGATAAATGAACACAATAAAGTCGCATTTGCAATTTCGCCTTGTTTAGTTTTAAGAGATATTGATTTATTTTTTAGGCATAACGTTATACTTAGACAAACACCTTACATTAAATTACAAAAATTGGAGGCATAAAGCCTTATGGGCACATACTGATCGATTGAACAAATATAATTAATTATTGTTGTGGCATAAGGGCGGATGTCATAATTTTTTTAAAAAAAGTTAATTTTTCACTGTTTAGAAACTTTGTTTTTAAATTTTAATTATAAAACTAGGAAATCTACTTATTAGGTTAAATAATTGCAAAGACATCATTTGTATGTTGTTTGTAATTATTAAAATATTTGCCGATTAAATCGATTTTTTATTTTACTCTGTCCTGTAAAGTTGCCAAAACCCACTTCCGCCCTAATGCTTCTAAGGTCTAGATTTGCGTTTTTGACAGCCCTTGCAAAAAGAGTTAGTTTGTATGAAAATTCAAATAAATGCGTGGTATCTTTACCGTACATCAAAATTTTGCAGACAGTGACACTCAATATGGCAAACTTTGCTTACTTCACACAAAACCTTACATCCTAGAGCAACAAACTTTAAGTCAAATGTTTTTAAAGATTAAAATTCTAGATAAAAATTACTTAGGCAATCTTGCCAAATTCTGTGTCAACTTTGCCTGCGTTATATTTTTGAACACTGTGACGTATTTATTTAACTTTTGTCGATATGAAAATGCTGAGCATGTAGCCACATACCTTTTCTACAGAATACATAAAATTATATGTTATAAGTATCATAGTAACTGAGAAAATTGAGAAAAACTAAAAAAATACGGCAATGTTGCCACAGATGACGGTATAACTATTTTACCCACGGGCTTTGTTAACGTCAGCGTTATCTGAATACTACTACCGCCATCTATCGCATTATAATGGAATTTATCAATTAATTAATTAAATGAACTTTCAAACGAAATTTCCTTAATAAATTACTTAATGACTGTTCCTAAAATTAGGTTATTAATACATTGTAATTTACATACCACTTCTTTAAAAAAAACATATGTTTCTGCCTAAATCTGGTGCGGTTCTTAAAAAACTTCAGTATATTCATCATTCAATAAAAAAAAACTTACTTAATTAAAAAAAATTTTAAAAACTCGCACCCCGTCAATCAATAAACCGTACATAAAACACACAAGGAATACATATTTCTTGCGCGAGATGCGAAAAGGGGGAATGGAAAAAAAACTAATTAAAAAAGCAATCAAGGTTTTCTTGACGGCGCTCACGTTCGCCCATATCGTCTTACCCCCCTCCCCCCTTCTCCCTTACACCCTTTAGCCACCCCTGGGTGAGTGGTACTAGATTTACGTAACACGTTTAAAGTGTGTTTTGATGAAGTAATCATCTCATTTCCATGGAACGTTTAAGAATTTTGCGGCAGGACTCGTTGGCGACGGTTTCTCGGCTTACTCGACTTTTTGCGGCAACTCTTTAATCCGCAGTTCTTAACGAGTACGTAATTCGGCCGGTAATCTTACTCTCCTACCTATTTGTGGTAGGATTAATAGTACTAGTACTATTGTAGTAAACGCAAGGACTAGCTATCAGTGATCGGAAATTTAGGCGCTTAATTTTTATTCACTTTATACTTTTTGTTTTACCTTAACACTAATGTGGATAAAATAATTATAATACATTTATTGGCTACAAGACAAGGAAATCGGTCAAGTGCAAGTCGGACTCGCCCATGAAGAGTTCCGTAGCACCAAATAACATTTTTGTTTTGTTTGTAAAATGCGGTTTACAGTTATATTTATTCATTCTTTATTGCACGAAATAAAAAGTACAATTGGCGGACTTAATGCCTTACAGCATTCTCTACCAGTCAACCATTGGGCGAGTCAGAAAATATTAATGCGGCGTAAAATGGTAATAAATATTTAATGTATAAAAAAACTTCTTACTATATTCCGATCAAATCCAATTTTCATTGGGAGTTTTTAGGTACTCCACTCATACATATCATGGGATTTAGTTCCGAGTATGGGAAGCTCCAAAATTGTATGTGTCTGCGCACACATTTATGCACTTATACAGGGTGAATCTGTGAACATTTACATCCCATTAACCACGTGTTCTACCAACCATTCTGAACAACTTTTGTTCTATGACTTTTACAAATTCGCATAAAAATGTTCATCTTTCTGTACAAAGTCGGTCACGTGACTTGGTCATTTTGTATGGGGAGTCGACAAATTTTTCGAAGAATTTGGAAAAGTGGTTGAACAAATGTTGTTCAGAATGGTTGATAGAACACATAGTTAAAGGGATGTAAATATTCACAGATACACCCTGTAGATCCTACGTTTGGCTAATCGTTGAGATGGGCGCCATAGCCGAACCATCCGTTGAAGACATCCAAAGATAACACGTTGTATAATGATAGCGTACACAGCCGCTGACAAAGTACTGTGGATATCGTCACTCGTCGAGCGCTGCATTTTTACAAATTGATACAAATTATTTGCGCGCCCGCTTTGTTCCAGCGACGCTTGTTACCGCGCCGAGCACCGTTTTATTATTTTCGTTCGAGAGACGTATACTGATGCGAACAGACGAGAAAATACGTATATAGATATTACTAAGCACAAAGGCTCCTGGCAGGCCCTAGGCCCAATAACAATCTTCTTCTATACACACTATAGACACTAGCGCGATACATTGGCGCCCAGCTCCATCTCTTAGTAGATAGTGGAACTAATGTCCCGAAACGAAGTGAGGGGGAGCCACAAGTGTATTTATAAAGATATCACTTTTCTACAGACATCCTCAAGGCATATTAGGTATGCGACCCGAAAATTCGGAACACTTGCGCGTTGTAATCGGCATCTAGGTATAAGATTGGATGGAACCAATATCAAAACTATGTTTCGAAATGCAAAACGTATGTCTCGAATTTTACGAAAGTAGCTCGAGTTGGTGATCACCAATCCGCAGACATGGTGATCATAGTAGCAATGACTTGATTTATATGATCGGGGCCTTTGCACATTCGTCATCGTACCATCCATCCCTTTTTCAGTCATGTCATTCTTCATACAATCCATCCATCTCTTTTTCGGCCGTCTTCTACATTCATACCGATTACTCTTTTGTTTACATGTTTCCCTTCTCTTATCATTCATTACACAACTTTACCAGACAATTCCCCTGTAGTTTTTCGGAAATAGGTTTCATTGTCGCAGTACCTCTATACAGGGTGTATCTGTGAACATTTACATCCCTTTAACCACGTGTTCTATCAACCATTCTGAACAACATTTGTTCAACAACTTTTCCAAATTCTTCGAAAAATTTTGGTACTCCCCATACAAAATGACCAAGTCACGTGACCGACTTTGTATGGAAAGATGAAATTTTTTTATGCGAATTTTCAAAAGTCATAGAACAAAATGTTGTTCAGAATGGTTAGTAGAACACGTGGTTAAAGGGATGTAGGTAAATGTTCACAGATACACCCTGTATACTGTATACTCATTCCTTATCTTTACGATTCTATATAGACTTTTTTTTACCAGTAAGTGGTGTTTTAAAGCAGTTTTTTACTGTTCTTATGGCTTGCGTTCCTTCGACCCACTGCGCGCCGTCCCTTCCCCCTCATTCCTTAGACTGAGTCCGAAACATCTTATTCGCGCCCTCATAAAAGTAACTGCTTTCGCGTTTTTATTTCTGCTACCTGTACGGCCGCAGTATTTTAATAAACCGACTGTCTCCTCAAGCCGAATGCAACTCTAACACAATTCGCAAAGGTACAGTTTTGAATAAATTTTCTCTTGAAATCATGTCTTGCCCACTTATTTGTAGGACAAGACGACTCTGGAGGACACAAGGAATTTCAATTACTTTATTATGTAGTGAACGTATTTAATATTAGGTAATATCAATGAGTTCTCTCGTAATTTGGTTTTCATTTAGGATAAGGAATGTTGTGCAGATTTCTGTTAGTTGTCTTTGATCGTACTGAGATTTTAGCTTAGTTTTTAGCTTTGTATTTTATTTATTGTATTGTTTCATTTGTTTCTTTTTTATTATTTTGTAGTTTTACAATTTTCGTTAGAGGTTATCATAATAGGTCACTCTTTAGGGTAGCAGAAGTCGCTATACACATCACATGTTTAAAGATAGGTTAATTTTTAAACTTTCAAGTAGTTGTTGACTATCTTATGTCTAGGTGTCTAGGTAGGTCTGTGTGTGTAGGTTTGCTAGAAGAAAACGCTACAAGCGATAAAACCGCATTATTGTACTGTTTATCGCTGTTGTTTTACTCTTGTATTCTATTTCTGTGCAATAAAGAATATCTATCTATCATGTCATGATAGTATTTAAGAGTCTCATAAAATAATCTTTCGAAATTTCCGAATATACATTATCTCGGGTTTGTCATCATCAATCCGGACCGGATTAGGCAAGCGTGGTGATTATCAAGCCTAACCCCATCATAGTAGCGATTTCTTTTTATGTGATAGATGTCAGCCGAGTGGATCAACGATGGTAAGCGATTGCTTCCGCCTAATACACAACCGCAACAATGACCTTTGGCTTATGAGGTAGTGTCACTACCAAATGGCGTTCTACCATAAAGTCTATGCATATAGGCGGATACTTTTGTAAATATTTCTTTAAGTAACTAATCTATAAATAGATTAAATTTATTAAGATTGGATTTGCTCACTCACATTTCCACACACCGCCATCAATCCAACATGTAATTCAGTAGTTACCGTCAACAACATCCTCTGGTAATTCCACGCATATATTACGATAACCACGCACTTAACCCCAGTGTTGATCACTTAGCACTTTTGGTACAAGTTCTAGCACTATTTTTATTAATAGCCCAATTATTTTTTTTTATTTTGCTGTCATAGAATTTGTTATGCCTAGAGCACACGCACACGGTCGTGTAACACAAATGAGGCATCAGAAACTATGCCAAAACAAGCTTTGTTTGTGTGCGTGTCGTAGGACTCACGCCCGCATCAATGTGTCACTTTAGACAAAGTATTTTACACACACATACACATTTTTTATCGTTATGTTAGGATCACAAAAAAAAACATAAATGTCATATTGCTGCTCTTTTGCTAACACTTAATATTGGTTTCCAGAGCAAGGGACGGCCGTAGTTTGAGACCAGGACAATGTATGTGATGATGTCTTAATTTATTTATATAATAGAGACCAGTCACTTCGTTTCGGGACAGTTCCACTCTGTACCAATACATGGCGCTAGGTTATTACATCGCACAAGCGTCTCGCCTTGTCGGTTTAGCTATAAGCATTGATGCTGTTTATAAAATCAACCACTTCATAAAATTGGTATAGATTTGTCTCAATGATATAAAATACTTAATTATTTCGAAGGTCGAAGAGAGCTTATTTATTTGATATCCAACATAACTTTTGCGAACAAAATTCTATATACTTCCTGCCCAGAGTCCCCTAAATTGCCCAACGGCACTTTTTGTTCAAAATTTAAATAATCTAGCACCTTTCCGCATGGCACCCAACACTAATTTATATATCGAGTTGGCAACACTTAGCTTGCCACAATCCACATCGGTACCCAATCTCAATGGCCGAAATAAAAAGTGGCTTACCGCTCAAATTGCTTCCGACGTAGGCGAAATTTGGTGTAATTCGGAGCACACACACGCTATATTGTAATAACATACGATTTGGAGCTACAGTGGGTTTTACACGGTACAGTATTTTGATCGGTGAAAAGCATTCTCTGATGTTTTGAAAAGTTGCCCTGCTCAAATGGCACTGTCGCGTAGGCTAGACCAAATCCTAGCCTACATATTACATCAGGCATCAGCTTATGAGCTGATGGCGAGATGTGTTTAAGCCTGTACCAAAACAGAAAAGCCACGCTGAGCTTGACCAAAGTGATACTACGGCCTCACAAAAAAACCGGCGTGAAGCACTTTCTGTGTCTGTGCTGTATTTTGCTTAATAAGTGCCTCCACTGGCGCTTTGGGAAGCAGAAACATTTACCATCAGATGATCCGTCTACTCATCTACCACGGAAAAAAAAAATTAATCAGCATCAAAGTAAGAATCTTATGAAGAGTCAAGTTGTATACCTGACATGTTACCTTCCCTGAACAAAGAGTTTTCTCTCAGTACAAATGTTCATCAGTACCGTGTAAATACCGAGATAAAAGCCGATAGCGAACGATTGAAAATCTGATAAGCCTCACACACGGTCGTATGCTAATTCCGATTGTAAAAATCACGGCAGCGACCCAACACCTGAGTGACTCCATAAAAGCATTCGAAAATTAACTGTGGAAAAATAGCCGTTACAAATGCTTAATGCTAGTAAAGTCTCAGAAACGAATAACTTAAGTAGCTAATATAACTATTCAAAATGTCATGATAAAGCAACATAAAGCTTGCATAAATGGTCGCACCTACAATTTACCTATTCAGAATTTCTTGATGACGCATAGACAATCATCAAAATAGCTCTAGGTTGTAGTGGCACTGGGCATATCAACCCGCACGGGCTCCCGGAAACCCTTAGGTCCCAAGATCCAGAATTTTATGAGTCTGGTAATTACAATGAATCGACTAACATCTGACCGTTTGAAATTCTTAGATAGGGAAACCAGCTAATCAACTGAATCATAGTTACGTTTCAAACACGTATCCAGAAAGTGCAGCAGAGTCCCTTACAAAGTCTTGCAGGATCATATGAAATTAGATTTGAAAATCTCAGTGCTGCATTCCAAGATTCTACTATTTGAAACTACCTCGAACTCTCGTTTGTAGTATGAGACGCACCTCACCCAATAGGTTAAGTATAAATTTAAGCTTCTGTGTAATAAAAGTCAGTCTAAACGCATAACATCTTTCATTCAGACGTTCCCCGAACCTCCAACACTGCACGTAAATGAAAGCACATGTTATTTCATCTTATTCGTATCTACTAAGCTATCAAGTTTATCTATCATCGCTCTCAATCTCTCGTATCGTTAGCTTAGTAGTCACCTCCAAATAAATTTCCGGGTCAAAAGGTTTCTCACAGACCATTAAATGTATGCGACCGAACTACACATCATATAACATCAATTGCTCACTAGATGATGATTGCCTTTTAATGGTAATAAAATCGCCAAACGTTATACAAAACAATGGGATTGAGAAACCAGTATGTAAAGACACTTTGTATCCTTTACTTACTTGGGGAAATGTGGGTTCATGTAGTCACTGACGGATATGGAAAGGTCAAGTTAATTTGGTTTTAGGTATATCGACATGAGGTCGTTATGTTTGAAATGCGAATAGAAAATTTGAGCTATATTTCGTATTCATGTTAAGATTTACTGCTCGTAGCTATTGGAAAGTTTGGTGGTTTATTAGAACTATAACCTAATCTAATATTTGTCACAAGTTGACAGAATCGTTCGCCCACAGGATTGAATCGTTGGGGCAGCTGGAGTGGAGTCTCCACTCCACTCCATCTGCCCCAAACGATCTAACCGGATTTCATGTCTAACCAGGATCTCCATCCTGGTTAGGCATGAAATGTGTAACTAGTAATAATGCTGACCTTAGAAGAATAGCTAGTAGTGACTAGATGAGAAATGTCTAGGATAAAATATGCGATGCATGCAGGATTATGTTTAGCATTGGATTGGCACGTCAAAAAATATTTATTTCTAGATTTCCCTCAAATTAATGTAGGAAAAAGTGTTGTTTACAGTTTAAAAAGGTAACAATATAGAGATAGGTAGATAGATAAATGTTTTTGGCCATAAAACATAGAAAATACAATAAATACCCGTTTGCTACTCAATTTCGTAAATCTCTTAATAAAATTGAATTATTAAAAGTAAAAAATAACTTTGCTTTCTGTATGTTTTAATATTTTTTTGTTATATTGTATTGGCGGCATGGTGATATTTTTTCCTGTCTACATTTTTTCAGTGCATTGTACAGGAGATACTCTCATTGTCGTAGTCTTAAACTAATCCTGCCTATTCTCATGTTTTATGTTAAAGGCCGCAGAGGTTTTCATTAAATAATTATATATAATTAATTAACATGAATTTATCTGGCACATTTTGTTTTTCTCTTAGCAATATTCGATTCCACAGTATCCCTGTTCTCCACATTTCCATAAAGAGCTTTCTAACAAGCAAATCAAGCCCACATGTCTGAACTAGCGTGTGTAATAGTGCGAAATAATAATCCCATTGTTCCAAATTAAATTGCTCCAGACGAAGGAAAATGGCCGTCTCATTATCGTGAATACGATGGAATAGTTCATGGCGTATGAGGTAGGTGTTAGCATCTTCATTGAAATTTACATTTGTATTTTCTTATATTGGTTTAGACTTTCATGTTCACTATCATTAAAATAAGATGTTACAACATGACTTTGACGCTTGCAACAGCCCTGATTTTTTTTTATCATCAGTAACCCACGCTCGTCCACTGCTGGACATAGGTCTCCCCCAATACACGCCACCGCTCTCGATTTTTGGCCACTCTGATCCAGCTCACCCCATCTTGTAGCAGGGCGTCCAACACTACGTTTACCGAGTAGTGGTCTCCACTCAAGGACTTTATAGCTCCAACGGTTGTCAGTTCTGCGGCTAATGTGACCAGCCCACTGCCACTTCAGTTTGCTGATTTTTTTTTATATCGAGGACAATCAAGATGGCCCCACTCCGCCTGATGGTAAGCGGCCGTGAAATCCAAATATGAGTTGACAGGCACAAAAGAACAGACTAAGTTCCTACCAATTGAGTCTGTCATCTTTGACCTGAAGGCCCCTGCTGAGATGCCGTTTCACGCCTCGCCTAAAAAACCCAGGATTGTAAGAAGGAGGACACATATGAATTGGAAGGGCATTCCATGACTTAATAACAATTGAGGATACATAGTCAAATTCTTTACCCTTATATGATTTTAGTTTAACAAAAATTTTGTGTCTGAATCAAAGCCTGATCTACATTTCGATAAAACCAATCTCTTATCTCACATAGATACGTCATTACTCCACAAAACTCGTACATTTCCCACACACGACTCTATACTAAAAAACTCTGGTTCCCAGAATTGTAATGTAAATGGTTAATCGGTAATCGTAGCGCGATTACAGCAAATTGGTCCGCCACGGCCGTGTCACGCGCGAATATCAAACAGGCTTAGGCAATGCCACTTACTGCCCAATGCGTGATGGCAGCACTAGGTAAAAGTTCAAGCAATGAAAGAGAGTAAGTTAGGAATTAACTTTTCTCAGAATACTCAGTTGGTAATAAGTTTCTAAGGCAGTCTGTAAGGCTTTCTGCCGCGCACTTCCTCATTGTGGAATCAACTTCCCGCAGCGGTATTTTCGAACCGGTACGACATCCAAATCTTCAAGAAACGAGCCTATACCTTCCTAAAGGGCCGGCAACGCATCCGCACTCCTGGTGTAGCTGATGTCCATGGGCGGCGATGTTCACTTACCATTAGGTGACCCGCTTGCTCGTTTGCCTTCCTATACTATAAAAAAAAAGTGCCTGAGCTTTAGTGTAACAATGTTGATAATTGCACAATTGTATTGGACCCAAAAATATATCTATTTGCCTACTAGTCTAGTGGTCCTCCGACACTCGCACTCCATAGTCCATAGTTTAACCATTTAAACCATTATTTATTTGTTTGAGCATGATGATTATGACAGCACGGATTTGAAAATTGATAACTAGGCAAACGCGTGTCATCCTAGACTTATCGTCACTCACAAAGGTTAGCAGCGCACTTGTGACTCCACTGGTGCTGCATGTGTCCATGGGCGGCGGCAATTGATTACCATCAGGTGATCCGCCTGCTCGTCTGCTACCTATCACATAAAAAAAACTTACTATCGTCAAACGTTGACCTTATAAGTATAGTATAAAAAAAATCATCCTGCATAAATGGCTCTCACTCAATTTCAACTCTTGAAAACTGTGAAACCGTACTTAGGTACATGTGCCCTTACCCACGCTGCACTGTTTTAGCCAATCTGTCGTATCACGAGTATTTCTACCTAGTCTGTTTCGCGCTCATTTGCATAATTCTTCGATAATTCGACGAGCAGAACATGCCTCATAATATTTAAGCTGTATTATCAGTCATTTTAAATTGTACAATAAGTCAATTATAGGTATCTTGAAAATTATCGTAACTTCAATGGCATTTAATTTACTTCAAAAAGTAAAGTATCAGCCTATATACTATCCCGCTGCAGGGCAAAGGCCTCTATCATAGAAATCAAGTCATCGCTACTATGATGGGATCAGGTTTAATCACCATGCTTGCAGCTGTAAAGCGGAGAAATAATAAACAAATACAATCGATATACCTAGGTTACTAGAAAAGTTATTTACTCACGAAGGAAGGGTTCCCTAACTATTAATTACCCATGATAGCAAGTTTTAACTAGCCAGACTTTTAACAAGCGTATCATAATCAGCATCAGCAGATAAACTTACATTAATGAACACTGAAGGCCCTAAACATAATAAAACTGTTATAAGACACTCGCCGTAGTAGACCGAACCAAATCAAATCGCCTGCAACATTCCCATAGCAAAAACTCCGCCAAGTTCAAACACCCTTTAACATGTTTGTTTTATCCTCTTTCGCTTCTCCATGAAGATGTTACTTCCCCGTGTCAAAGGTTGATAAATATGCAATATCCTCGGATAGATCCCAGATCGATCGGGCGTGTATTACAAGACCAGTCCAACCTGACCTCTCGCCCCCGTCTTTTGTTCTACTTTTGAGGCAAACGCGGGGGCTTGTCGTAGTTTTTTGATCGGTCAAGTTATAATGGACGTGTTGGAAGTATTGCTGGAAAATTATAGATGGCGCCTCAGGAGATGGGAGGCTGTTTACATTCCGCTGCGATGTTAGATCCGAGGCAGTTTAGGGGTCAGAGGTTCAGTGTGATTACACGTTGCTCTTGTTTGCTGTTCGAATTGATTTTGAATCAAGCTTTGATCCGGTTAATGATGTTCGTGTGTCTTGGGCTTGGGTATAATTGGTGGTCTGTGCGGTTATGTTGGTATTTGTATTTGTTTCTGCTATTTTATTTGTTGCGCATTAGCGGAAACTGGACCGGCTGATAGTGAAAACTATGAAGAGCGATGACTTATTTTTGAACTTATGTGATAGGGGATAGGTGGTCCTATGGTCTAGTGGTTTAAGTACCGGGTCGTGATCTCGGTGTCCCGGGCTCGATTCCCGAGTCGAGCACAGTATGTTTCAAAATTTTCGAAAAAAACTCGGGTTAGTGATCACCAATCCGCATTAGGCAAGCGTGGTGATTAAGCCCAATCCTATCGTAGTAGTGATAACTTGATTTCTATGATGGAGAGGTCTTTACCCCGCATTGGGATAGTATATAGGCTGGTACTTTACTTTGACTTCACCATCATCATTTCAGCCAATAGACGTCCACTGCTGGACATAGGCCTCCCCCTACTTTTACTTACTTTAATTCAATTTGTGATAGGTGGCTGACGTGCAGACGGGTCCGCCTGATGGTAAGCAATTGCCGGCACTTGTGACAGCTCAGGTGTTGCGGATGACCATGGACGGCGGTAACCGCTTTCCATCAGGTGATCCGTCTGTTAGTCTGCCCCCTATATCATAAAAAAGGTACTTGCCTAGAAGGTGAAACAAAAACTACTTAAAAATTTAACCAGCTTAGCTTATATTCGTTTTACGTTTCGATTCCCCGTCTCTGAGAATAATTAATTTAAGGGCTACATAAAAAAAAACCTTACCTTCATTGTGGCTTTGCCAGGTCCCTGGGAGACGATAGAATCTGGGTGCAACGTATTCACGACTTTATTGACATGACCATTGAGTATAATTGTGTAGCCGTGTTCTCACCTGCTCAGTGCTGCGACAGCTCTCTTAGACGACGGACCTATGCCAGTTGCGAGCAAACTGAAGTATGTCATTATTAGTCAGAAAAACGAAATCTGCAAAAGAACAAAGACCAACATTGGAGTCGCTACGTGACTCAATTTTTGATAAAACTTTATCAGCGCCATATCATCAGCATACATCAGCACTTAACGAGGCTGTTCATGGATTTTCGATGTTGTCTGTCAGAAGAACGTAGAACCTTCGTGCACTTCGACAGTATAGGAGCAAAGTTAATTGTCACAACAGCGGTCAAAATTACAGAATTGGAATCGTGATTTCAATTGACGTTATCAGACGCAAAGCATATATTGACGTTATCAGGGACATCGCACCTCTCAACAACCTACCCGTTCAGATCACCTTGCCGTTCGAACTCCTGCGACAATAGCATGCTACAGAGGAATCCAAGGAGTTAATCTCACGAAGTTTCAATATTAGTTGGGATATTTTATCGCCTCTCATTTTTTACCATTTTAAATTTTAAGTAGGTATGTTGCGTCTCCGTGGTATCCTAATTCGTTTCTGATGACGTGTGTTGACCGTGCCACAGTAAATATAGCTAAAACAGTATCGAAAGTCGGCCTTTTTGGTGAGAACGATTAGAGTTGTCCTTTTATGGCTCAATTCGATTATAGATTTATTTTCATAGAAATTTTAATCGTTAGTTTCACATTAAATGGCAATCACATTAAACAACCGAATCAATTAATGCATTGCTTGTGAGATATATTGTGTGATTGCCAAATCAATAAATGAATAACCGACTTGGCGAAACATGGATCTCACCACTTTTTACGGTAGTTGGGAGACTTGGTTTTTTTCGAGTATTGTTTTTGATGGGATACATATATTAGCGGTCCGGTCGGTCGGCAGCGCACTTGCGACTCCTCTGGTGTTGCGGGGATCCATGGGCGGCGGTAATCGCTTACCATCAGGTGATCCGTCTGTTCGTCTGCCCCCTATATCATAAAAAAGGTACTTGCCTAGAAGGTGAAACAAAAACTACTTAAAAATTTAACCAGCTTAGCTTATATTCGTTTTACGTTTCGATTCCCCGTCTCTGAGAATAATTAGCATTTAAGGGCTACATAAAAAAAAAACCTTACCTTCATTGTGGCTTTGCCAGGTCCCTGGGAGACGGTACAATCTGATACTAAGGTGAACATTAATTCATACCTTTATCTAAGTCTGTAATGTTTTAGAAACACGATTTGGCGAGTTTGGTTCGATAGTTTTTCGATTTGAAAATACCTCTAAAAATTACGTTTTCTCCAGATATTTACTGAGCGAGATTACCAATTCAATCGGAAATTCCTTTAATTAGTAGATATTATAAATACTGATGTCTGGTATTGTCAGAATTTTGTTATTCAGCCTAGTTTTTTTATAAATACGTAATTAATTTTTCGTGATTTTGTCGACATCTTTGAGCAACTTGATAGAATCTGGGTGCAACGTATTCACGACTTTATTGACATGACCATTGAGTATAATTGTGTAGCCGTGTTCTCACCTGCTCAGTGCTGCGACAGCTCTCTTAGACGACGGACCTATGCCAGTTGCGAGCAAACTGAAGTATGTCATTATTAGTCAGAAAAACGAAATCTGCAAAAGAACAAAGACCAACATTGGAGTCGCTACGTGACTCAATTTTTGATAAAACTTTATCAGCGCCATATCATCAGCATACATCAGCACTTAACGAGGCTGTTCATGGATTTTCGATGTTGTCTGTCAGAAGAACGTAGAACCTTCGTGCACTTCGACAGTATAGGAGCAAAGTTAATTGTCACAACAGCGGTCAAAATTACAGAATTGGAATCGTGATTTCAATTGACGTTATCAGACGCAAAGCATATATTGACGTTATCAGGGACATCGCACCTCTCAACAACCTACCCGTTCAGATCACCTTGCCGTTCGAACTCCTGCGACAATAGCATGCTACAGAGGAATCCAAGGAGTTAATCTCACGAAGTTTCAATATTAGTTGGGATATTTTATCGCCTCTCATTTTTTACCATTTTAAATTTTAAGTAGGTATGTTGCGTCTCCGTGGTATCCTAATTCGTTTCTGATGACGTGTGTTGACCGTGCCACAGTAAATATAGCTAAAACAGTATCGAAAGTCGGCCTTTTTGGTGAGAACGATTAGAGTTGTCCTTTTATGGCTCAATTCGATTATAGATTTATTTTCATAGAAAATTTAATCGTTAGTTTCACATTGAATGGCAATCACATTAAACAACCGAATCAATTAATGCATTGCTTGTGAGATATATTGTGTGATTGCCAAATCAATAAATGAATAACCGACTTGGCGAAACATGGATCTCACCACTTTTTACGGTAGTTGGGAGACTTGGTTTTTTGTCGAGTATTGTTTTTGATGGGATACATATATTAGCGGTCCGGTCGGTCGGCAGCGCACTTGCGACTCCTCTGGTGTTGCGGGGATCTATGGGCGGCGGTAATCGCTTACCATCAGGTGATCCGTCTGTTCGTCTGCCCCCTATCTCATAAAAAAAAGACAATTTTAACGAAAGCTTCAAAACTGAGAGCGCGTCTAGCTCACATATTTTTATTAAAACGCAGCTTTTTTTTTGTCAGTCGTGCGAGTATAGACGCAAATAGTGTGCGAGCGAGAAGTGAATAGTTTCGCCGTTTTAATTTCTAATCCCAATGTTTATCTGCACGGGTAGTAATGGCTACTGTGCAACACATTTTTTCCTCCTGCTTTGACGCCAGATACTCAAACACTATACAAGCACACCAATACACCATCTCTCACAATTTTATACTTTAGCTTGCTCAGTAGTGTTATTGTCATGGCAGATCTCATCCATACTTTGATTTTGTTCAGTATTAATGAATAATAACAGTGTTTTATCATTGCCCAAGAGGTACAGACCGATACGTGGCAAAATGTGGTCGGGGTGTGGCCGGAATGGGTGTGGCTGTCAAGTTCACTGTCGCTCATGTCACAGATATGCTATCGTTTTCACGATTTAGCGTGATTTAGCTCTTTGGGTATTTGACTATATTTTTTTATGTAAACACATATCAAAAGATGCCTCAATTTAAGAAACATTGTTGAAAGAATCACTTGATTCTCATTTGAATTAGCTGAGATATCACAACTTTGAGAGCACATATTTTGGGCAATTCCAAAAACGCTCTGTACAAATGTCTATTGAAGTGTGACGTCACAACTCAAACTTCTGTGTAAATTTTGTTTGGGTTTTATAATAAAAGTTGGTGGAAAATGTACGGGTAGTTCAATGATATAATTATTTTTTTTAAATTTTATTCTTTAAAAATGGACTTGCCCATGAAACTTTGAATGCTCACAAAATCAGCTAGACGTTATATTTTTAACTGAAAATGTTGGCCATTGGTTCTTATTTACCAATATTTTGAAAGAGTATCAATATTTTTTACTATATCGAGATTAGTCAAATACCCAAATGGTAGATTATTTTTATTATAATGGTTTGTATATTGTGTGTTTATTATTTGTTGTTTGTTCCAGTTTTTTTTTTCTTAATATTTTTTTCTAAGTGTCATTGTTGTTGTTTGTTTTTTTGGTTTATCTGTTGTATTGTTTCATGTGCGTGTCATTCATTCGTTCATTTATAAAACGTCACTCAAGGTCCATACTGAAAACTAGCGCTGCAGTGGCTTGAATGAAGCAGCTGCAGCATATGCTGAGTTTGGACCTTATTGACCACCTATCTGTCTATGTATGTAAGCACTTAATGTTCCTTTCCGTTTCTCGTATGTACCTACTTCTTATTATGTATTCTGTGTCTTACTACTGTTGTGTTGTATCTCTTTTTGTTTGGTCAGTAAATATTTTACTTACTTACTTACTTACTGACGAGTGACGTCACACTTTTTGTATCTTGTGTGCGCATCTAGTAAATTTTGTTTGGTAGCCATATCAAATATTTCTTGTAATAAATACATAAATGGTTTTTATAGTAATAGTTGGGGTAAAATGTATTGGTAGTTCAATGATATTTAGGTAATTGTTGAATTTTTATACTTTAAAAATGGACTTTCCCATGAAACTTTGAATGCTTACAAAACCAGCTAGACGTTATATTTTTAACTGAAAATTTTGGCTAATGGTTCCTTTTTACCAATATTTTGATAAAGTTTAATGTATAGAGACTAATCTCTATACATTAACTTAACTTAATAATAGGGTATTTGACTAATCAAATACCCTATTATTTTATTTTTCAATTTTAGTCAAATATCCTATCATTTTATTTTTATTTATCGTTCATCGATTCGAATCTCATTTTGTAGTCCGCAACATGGGCCCGCAATGACTTCACTAAGTATGCGACACCCATCAAGAAAGTATGTAATTTATGAAGTAGGCAAGTTTGAAAAAAGAATGCTATATTTCATAGACTTTCACTAAGCTGGGCGGTACCGATCCAGAAAGTACGTAATTTGTGAAGTAAATAATTTCGAAAAAAGAATACGATATTTCATAGACGTCGGACGTGTATACCACAGACACAATGTCCTTACTGCTTTATTTACTGTGACCGCGCATGCGAAAGTGCGATTTGACGCGATTCAAGTGACAAAGTTACGAGTGTTGCAAGAGGTGTGCGGGGGGAATGGGCGGAGTCTCTTCAAATCAAATAAATCGTTATAGGGCCTTAATGCCATAAAATAATTAAAACCTCAAGTTTATAAAGTTGTTAAATTAATATATGAGTCGAGAGTGGACTCCGTGATTCCGCCAGATGGTGTCACTGTTTTATGGCTCTTGTGAGTTTCCCCAAGTTTTAATTCCAGATTGACCATAAACTTCATAACTCCCGTGGTACGAGGGGACAAGAGTGATTCTATTGTTCTGTTCCCTTTGAGGATGGTGTTGCGGAATGGAACAAGCAAAGTATTGCAATAATCCACTAAGTTACTTCTGTGGCCGTATTCTGGAACGATTTGGTAACGTTTTGTGTAACTATTTTTTGGTAAAAAAAAAATATATTACTGGGTAGCCTGGTAGTTGTGTGGGTTACCAGTAATATTCTGTTTATTCAGTAGTCTGTCTTTCGGATGAGGGAGGGTACCGGAGGACCAATTGGCGGAAAGGGGGTTAAACGTTAGCAGCGCGCTTGTGACTTTAATGGTCTATGGCGGCGGCAATCGCTTACCATCAGGTGCTTAACACATGATTTTTTTTTATATGAGACCTACTTGAGGACTGGCAACAAGTGGTACAAGATCGACCGACGTGGCGTTCTCTTGTTTCGGAGGCCAAGACTCGTTTCGGGTCGCTGAGCCAGTGGAGTAAGTAAGTAAGTAAGAGACCTACTTGGCAGACGAGCAGACGGATCACCTGTTGGAAAGCGATTGTTGCCGCCCTTAGACACCTGCAACCCCAATAGAGTCACAAATGCGCTGTAAACCTGTAACCCCCCTTTCCCCAAATTAGGCCTTCAGTACCCTCACTTACTCGACGAAACACAGCGCAGGCGCTGCTTCACGCCGGACATGTGAGGCCGTGTTCTCACTCCAGTCGAACCGGCCCATACATGCCGAAGCATGGTTTTCACACGGATAAGTAAGATCAGTGAACCAGCTAAAAAAAATACAATGTCAGAATAGCCCCTCGCATCCGCGGTCCGCGACCGACCGATCTTGATACGAGCACTCGTGATTTAGAGCAATGCTCGCGAAATAGACGTCCATTTACACGCTCGTGCGCAGGATTATCGGCGCGGCCGGACAAAGCCGGTGTGACACCAGATACAAGCCTAAGGGTCGTTCCTGATGACGCGATGCAAGATATCTTACTTGTAAGTAACTGTATGAAAGAGTACGAGGATCATTCTGGCGGAATGCCGTCCTAATTATTGGAACTATTTTTATAAACCAACTATAGTGGCCCGCCCTCACTTCGTTACCAATAGATGGCGCTGGACGATGATTGTATCGCGCAAGTGTTTCGTGTTTTCGGTTTACCTAATATTAAGCCCTGGTCATCATTCAGCCATTGATTCGTATCGGCAGCTCTGTACATTGTGTACATTATTTCTAATACATAGGTTTGTGTGAATTTATTAAAAAAAAACATATTCACGGATCAAGTTTAGTTTCAGATCGGATGTCTTTGCAAAACCACTAGAAGTTAACACATTCATGCCACCTACATAGAAAATAAGCTTGCCCAATCAGTTAGCGAGAAAACCATATTATGAATATAACATGCCATAAAGTGAAAGTAAATCTTTAGACTAGCTTAAATAGCTCACGATCACATACTTAAAATAACCATCGGATGTACAATATGTAATTGCCATAATGAGATGTACAGATATAGTGCACGTTTCAATGGGGATAGAGTGATTTGCGCACGCGACTGGGCCAGATGTAGTCACGATTGAGAAGTATTGGTACAGTGTCACGAGTATCAGTAAAGAAAGTTGACTGGCCAGATGGCGTATTTGGTAGTGACCCTACCTCATACACCAAAGGTGGGTTCGCTCCCTACCCTGGACAAGCGGTCGTGTGATGAACACTTGTTTTTCTAAGTCAAGTCCTAAGTTGAGTTTTTTACTTAACGAGTTGAATTCGTACTAAGAATCCCCTCTATTCCCATGAATTACACCTTCTACGTATCCGTCGAAAAACTGACAACCGTTGGGGTAGAAAAGTTCTTGAGTGGAGACCGCGACTCGGCAAGTGTAGGATGGCCTCCGGCTAGATGGATGGATGGACGATTTGCGAAAAGCCGTTGGTATAGAGTGGATGCGTCTTACTGAAGACAGGGTGAAATATCGAACATTGGGGGAAGCCTATGTCTAGCAGTGGACTGAGACAGGCTTATGATGACGATGATGACACCTTCTAGCACGTCTTTTACTTAGCATTCTGTACCACATGCTGGATGGTCTCCTCCAATGTTCTCCACACAGATCGATCCTGTGACCCGCATCCAAGGATGGCCAAGGCACTAAGTTTATCTATCCGATTTTTCCCACCCCTTTTTAATTAAGTATCTCTCAAAATTAACTACTCCACCATAACCCTAATAGTTCAGCCCTAATAGTAAGAGTTCCAAATATCATTAATAAGGCAGAACGGTCCCACAAGCCCTCGGCGATTAGCACCTGAAGTGTAGGTGAAAGTCGTTAGGCCCACTCACTATCCGTCTTGCCGAAATTGACTCGTGAAGAAATACTAAGCAGGGATAGAGTGGGACACTACTTTGTCAAACCACTTTCCGCGAGTCAGGATTAAGGGGCTATACGAATAAAACTAGCGCCGCCAACCTATTTACACTGATTGTGGCGAAAATATGATATTTTTGAAGAAAATAAAACATCTTGAAAAATCAATTTGGCGGCAGATGAGCAGGTGGATCACCTGATGGTAAGCAACTATGGATACCAGCAACACCAGTGGAGTCACAAGTGTGCTGCCAACCTTAGAACTAATATAAAGCTGCTGATCATACAGCACCAGCAGAAACTAACAAATACGTTACGTAACATTTTTTTTTCTCGACAAAAAAAGCCGGCAAAGTCTATTAACTTTTAACTCTATGGACAACTTAAGCGGCGCAAGTAAGAATCTCCAAACTGTAGTTAAGTGCACAAATTACTTAATTTAAGGTTAAGCCGCGGCCGATCAGTCAAGTGTCCTAGCTAACTTAACCTAAGTTACAACTTACAAGTGCTGGAACTATTCTGTCTAGTGTAGTTAAACTTGTTGTATTCGTAGATACAGAATGGTTAAAAAATACCTCTCCAGAATTACTAGCATTTTTTTATGTGACAGGTAGCAGACGATCATACGGATCACCTGATGGTAAGCGATTGCCGCCGCCCATAGACACCTGCAACACCAGCAGAGTCACAAGTGCGACGCCACCTTTTACCCCCTTTCCTCCTGACTGGGCCTCCTGTAGCCTCACTCACTCAACGAAACTTTAGTCGAGCCGACCCATTTAATGGGAATCGTGGCTCTCCCACTCCCAAAAAAGTGAAATTGTTTTGTGCTTCTAGTGAATAAGGTAAGTATTGGGGTAAGCTTTGCCGGACACCTACAACACCAAAAGGTGTCAACAATGCCCGCTGCCAACCTTTTACTCCCCTGCCCCCGGGTGGGCCTCCAGTACCCTCACTCACTCAGCGAAACACAGTACAGGGGCTGCTTCACGCCGGTTTTCTGTTAGGTCGTGGTGTCACTCCGATAGAGCCGGCCCATTAATGCCGAAACATGGCTCTCCCTCGGTAATTTCCTTAATATTAAATCTTCACTCTCAAAGCACCTCAAACTACGTACACTCAGCGTCATAGCAACACAAGCAAAGCTTGGAATTAGCATATTATCCAAATTAACGCCGCCTTCCGGTCAGTTGGAATTTAATATCATCCCATACAGAGACTAGCTACAATCGTACCCGGCTCTCTTTGCCCACCCCTGCACCGTACAGGGTGTTCTTAGTTGGATTAAATTAATCTGAACATCTTAAAGGCAAGGGCGAACAGGCATCTATTCAAATTTTTAAGTTGTATTTATTTGTGTAAGCAAATTTTGTAATGTGCCAAATAAACTTTTATTCTATTCTATTCTGTTAGGCAAACACGTGTCATCCTAGATCTTACAAATACTTGATGAAGCCGACACCCCAATCAAGTAAATTGGTTGAAGAGGAATCCATTGGTGTCGTTGTCTATGGTTGGCGGCAATCGCTCACCTTGTCAGGATCTGTCTGCTTGTCTGCCAGCTATCACATAACAAAAGATAGTAGCTATCAAAATAGTACACCGACTTTTGCTGTTGACTGATCTAATTCGTCGGCGGGTCATTTCATTCCCTCTGATATGGTTGAGTGAAATGATGGCTGACACATACGTCATACTTGTGCAGGTGCCGCCTCTGGAGACTGGTCTGCTCCGGTTTACCACATTCTTAGCTTTTAACATTTTTCTTCATCTTAAGTATTGGACTGTAGGAAGTGGTATGAGGAAAACATTGTAATAAACATTTTGGCGATTAAAAGAGTACTGGCGAGTTTCTTGCCGGATCTTCTCGTCAGAATCAACTTTCCGATACCGGTGTGGTAGAATCGTATTATGTCTATTTATTTTTAAGTATATCTTATGTATCAAGATATATATTTAATTTCATTTAAATTATATACATTATTTTTAAATAGTTTTAAATATTTTCTTTATGTATGACTATGAAGTGCTGTGTACAAGCCTATGCAAATAAAGAATATTTTGACTTTGACTTTGAATTATGCGGTTTTCTTAATGTATTTATTTAAAATGAATTGACCTTTAAGTTAAACAAACTAGACTTAACTTCAAGTATACCATATAACATCAATAAAACTCAAATCATCAATTATTCTAGCAACCAAAATCCTCTAAACCTAACCCAGTTTTTTGTATCCTCACCAAACAATACCCTCACCAAAACAAAACAGAAAACACTTAATCATATTATTACAGCATTAATTTCTTGTTAAAACCGCCCTGAATATCTAATCCTTCGGAACAATAACTTCGAACACCCTAAATACGGCAACCGTCCAAGAAATTGCTTGACGGTCAAAATATCTTAGTTATGACCACTCCTGTCCGGCACACGGCTTAGGTTTGGCAAGTTTCGCCCCTTCCCTGAGGCATAGTTCGCCCCCTCACCACCCAACACCCCAAGTTATTAATAAATCTATTTGTGCATATTCAGTGGGCTAAAACTACGATTGCGATATTAAGGTTAGGTTACGGATGCATCCTTATTCCTTAAGTTGACTTAGGAAGATACAGGTATACTTAATAGAAAAGAAAAAAAATAAGGTCAAAAATAGCCTTAACCCGACCTAACAGATAGAGGTAGGTAGTCCAATTTTAGCACCCAGTTTTTCAGCACAATACAGCAAAATGTAAAAATACATTTGTATTACACTTTCAGCACCTGCCAAAAGTCAATAGATGCTGAAAATGTACTAGGCCAGGTGCTGAACGTCCAGGTGCTGCAAAATTTGAGTGCTGAAAGTGGACTACCTCGCAGATGAAGGTTAGCATTGCTAATATTATGTAGATGTGTTAAATATAAGAATTTAGAAGTGGATACACTATGAAAATATGATGTCAATTCTGCTGGAATGAATAAAGGAAGGTAACAAACACCTTGGTTAGGGTTTCGTATGTTGATCTCTATCAAAGCGAAATGATCACCATAATAAAATGAATAGATTTTAAAAAGGAGAACATATGTAATTCGGCGTCGATAGATCGCGCCAGTTTTATTTTTATCGGGTTACATAGGTAATAAGCCTTAGTATTTTTTTTTAAGTTATATCTATAGAAATAGTATACAATGCGCAGGTTTACTCGTAATCAAATGGTATACAACTCTGAGGTGGTGAACAAAAAACATTTCGCATTAATACGCAAATAGATTTAAATAGTACGTAATCATTTACGTGACTTTCATGTCATAATAATGGTTATTAAAACACAAGCGAGATTTTGCCAAGGTTCGTTTTTAATAGCATTTGGGAGTTTTTTAATAGCAAGTTATGTGCAGTCTCATACCATACTTTATATACACTTATATTTTAATCTTCAAAGTTAAAAACACTACCTATTTGAGTAATCTGAAGAATATACCTCTCGTTACTTGACCTGACGTCAGATTAATTTGGACAGCGAAGGTTTTTTTTTGTGATAGGTAGCAGACGAGCAGGCGGATCATCTGATGGTAAGCCATTGCTGCCGCCCATGGACAACTGCAACATCAGTGGAGTCACAAGTGCGCTGACAACCTTTTATCCTCCGGTATGTAGTAGTTGGTTAGTAGCAAGTTATATGCAGTCTCGTACCATACTTTATCTACACTTATGTTTTAATCTACAAAGTTAAAAACACTAACTTTTTGGGTAGGTACTCTGAAAATACGAGTATACTCGTGTGACCCGATAGTACTTATTAATTTAGACAGCAATGTTGGTGCAGTAAACATAACAAAATAACCAAATCGTAAAAGCCAAATCGTACCTTAGAATTATTATCAATTCCACCTGAAATAGGGTAATTTGAGTTATAGGTTGCTATGCAATCATCCCCTGAATCCCAGATATGCCACACTCGAAGCACCCATTGGGACCAGCCACTCCTAAATTCCAAACGTCTTCAAATTCAACTATTTCCAACTATTGGCCGATTGCAGATGTAGAGACAATGGAAATGGCTTCACGATTTAGGGGAAGAATAAATAATAATAAATTCTTGCATTGCATTAGTTTAGAACTGGGTCGTAGACATTAACGCCCACCTCCAACACGATTTTTTAAAGGAATGCTAGCTTAAGAGCTATAATACCATTATTGATTATGTCAAGATAAGAAATATTTTCAATTTTCCATTTAGATAAAGTATGTACATAGTAGCATAATATACTGTAAGTATTACTGTATGTATATATACTGTAAAATTCACAAAAGAAATCATCTAAATACCTATTTAGATAATTTCTTTTGTGAATTTTTGTTTTACGTGTTGCTTACACGATTTTCAAAGCGCTTTTGTGAACTGAATGAACGTATAAGTTGGGTTTGTGATCACCAATCCGCATTAGGCAAGAGCGTGGTGATTAAACATTATCCCATCATAGTAGCAATCTTGATTTCTATGATGGAAGGCCGTTTGCCCAGTCAGTGGGACAGTGACATAGGTTGATACTTTACTTTTTATTTAATAGTTTTATACGTGTACGTACGTATGCTGGACTTCTTCTGGAATCTTCAAATTTTATGACATCTGACAATTCCAGCAAAACACTACATCCTCGCCCTAACTACGTCCAGCTCTACACGGACAGCGGCGTTATTATTGTGCCTCTGTCAACGGAATATGAAATGTATTGAGCTCGGGATGAGCTGAACTCCTTGACCGCCCCCTCCCGGCGGTCAGCGGGCGCGGGCTCGAGCGGCGTAGCTGGAATCCACCTAGCCGTTTATAATTAGCCCTGTCGATGGGTTACGATCAATATTGTTAGGTCCTTGCTTATCGGCAGGAGCTAGAAATGTACGTAATTTGGGTTCAGCAAATTTCTTGTGGACGTTGTTTATGGGCTACAATTTTGCCAACCTATGCCTTAAGTGTGGTTTAAGGGACGTTTGCTCCCATATCGAAACGAAATACATGCTTGTTTACTTTGACGACTTTTCATGAATTTCTTGGTTTCACACACTGACTCATAAAGTAGCGGAGAAGCTTGCGGTAGAGTGAGCATAGGTAGAAGCATCCCATTTCCTCGAGTTTTGAAAAAGTGGCCGACTTAACTTGCTCACTGTAGTTGAGAGATGCCCAAACATCATGCTATTTCTTCCTTAGACATTTTTTTGACAAAAGCAACCACATTTTTGAATTCATAGGCGCTTTAGTACCCTTTAGCTTTGTGGCCCAAGTAGAAGCATCTAGTTTCCTTTGAATGACTTTATTGCTTGGTCAAGTAACCAGATATTCCACTCGTCAATTGCTGAATTATAAAATCTAAATTCGCTATTTTGAGCCTTATTGTCAATAGTTTAAATGTTATTCCACAACATACAGGTTTTGTTGCAACAGTTACCACCGTCCACTCCTGGGCAGCGGGTATCTCAGACGCGGCGACCGAGGTGCGGCCGCCAAGATTTAGAGAACATGCTCCCACAGCGGACAGACCTAAGGGAGAATTAGACCAGGTAAACGGCAAACTTAATTATAATATTCAGAGTCAGTCTGTGGACATTTAAGTATATCCCTTCAACCACATTTTTTACAAAGCATTCTGAAGAACCTATGTTCTATGAGTTTTGGAAATTTGCATACAAAAATTTCAACTTCAGTCACGTGACTTGTTCATTTTGTGTAGCTAGGGTCTCGAAAACATGTAAATGTTCAAAAATACCTGTTGCTAGTGTGGGAAACTATCGTTGAATGTGAGATTGATAGAACATGGAAAAAATGACCTAAACTTATTATTTACTAAGTATTTATATTTTGTATCGAGATAAGCATACTTTTACGCGTAAAACACATAAAAGCTAATGCTTTGTAAGTACGCTTTAAATTAATTATAGGAAACTGATAGAATAATATTGAAACTTACCTTGCTTTCAAAAGTCATGACCTTTATTCTAATAACCTACCACAGTATCCTACGCAACAAGCTAAAAATACTACTACCAACCAAAACAAACTTCCCCAGTCACTTCTATGCTTACCAAAGCCAACTTGGACTCAACTTACCCATTTCAAATTGGAAAACACTGCCCCACGACTTATCCTTGTACAAACGTCGTACCTCCACCTAGATAGTCGTACTCGGTGTTTGAGTTGCCGCCCGTCGTGTTCCACGGTACAAAGTCACGTCGGAAGCGGAGTTGCCACAATTTGACTTCTAGTTTTAGTATGCCTTGGTCTGTGCCCTAATTTATTTAGATTTTAGAGATTTTTTTCAGATTGTTGGTACCTATTCTAAAGACACTAGCTAATTTTAATACTGTTATAGGCAAAAGTAAAAGGCAGTATAGGCTACTGCCTCTACTACCTATTACTTTTGCCTATAACAGACTCAACTAACTAGTATTTTTTTATGCCAATTTTCGAAAGTCATAAACCAAAAATAGTTCAGAATTGTTAGTAAATGAAAACCCTGTGGTTTGAGGGATATAAATATTCACAGAAACATCCTGTATTATAGTAACTTTTGACTAGAATCCGCTGGCAACCCTGAAGTCACAACTGACGGTTATATTGAAAAAGTTCCGTGTCGCACATGAAGCGACTTTGTACGACAGTGTGGGGACTCCAACAATGTTGCTTTAGTTTATGTAGACGGCGCAAACTTTTAGCCAAGGAGCAAGAAGTACGGAGCCTTTTCGCTTGCAAAAGATGGTGAAAAGGTCGCATGTCGTTGTTACTATGTTGTGTACAGTCAACAAGATTTACCTACACTGGGTGTACTAATATACAAGACTCCTAGGAGACTAATAAAAGATAAAATTCATGACGATGATTGGTAGACCTTATCGGTGGACGAAATCAAAAGAAAACTGGTTTTCATATAGACGTTTTTTTATTGAAAGAATTAATTGAATACCGTCGGGTAGATTGAAACGCAATGTATCTGATAGTCTAACCTCATATGAGCTAGACGAAGAACTTAAGAAAGAATACGCATGAGCACAACCAAATGATCTATATTTATAAATCAACTTTTGGAGCTCCTCAAAGAGAGTTCCACTATCACTATCTAAGTCAACTTTATAACACAAACAACGGCATATTAGAGCAGCTTTCCACTTTAAAAGGTGTTGAATTATTATTATGCGTAGGTGTGTTTCTTTTTTTATTATATAATCTATTCTACGGCTTTTGAAGACTTCAATAAAAGGTAAAACATTATCTATATCACAGTATACGATAGTACCTATCCTTAGACCATGATCTAGGATTTGGGGAGTCTGGATACAACAATTAAGCGACTCCTGTCTGAAAGGATCTAGGCCAACATGATTGGCTGGAATACCTCTATCTACTTTTTGATGTCAACTAAAAACGCAATTGAACTATACTACAATCGCTTTCTACTTCTGTATTGTACCACATCTCTAAATAGATTAACTTAATGTATTTATACGCGGTTGGAGGTAATTTTCGGACAATAACTGTGGTCAACCCTTTTGCTCGGGGTCTTATGTGGCCGTTTATTTAGTGCGAACGGTGGTGGAGGGTTAAGTTTTAGTTCAAAAAGCAATCGTACCATTTTGTGTCAGCATTTTGTAAAGAATCAATCTTGACCCTAAAATTTATCGCCACTAAGGAAGTAGGTAATCCGTACAATAGGATATTGATTTATTTTTATGTGATAGAGCTGCCGAGCAGATACATACATACTCCTGATGGTAAGCAAATGCAGCCGCTCATTTTTAAAAAATCTATATTATAATCTAACAGATCTACTGTTGAAGATATATATTAATTAATAATGAACTGTGTGAAACGTGGACATTGACACAGAAAAACTAAAATCTTCTGGTTGGGGAAAGGAAGATATTCCAAAAGATCCTGGGACCAACTACAGAAGAAAATATATGGCTGATGAAGCAAAAAATGAATATGAAGATTTTTTACAAAGATGAAATAAATAGGTAGATACACTGATGAAGCAAAAAATGAATATGAAGATTTTTTACAAAGATGAAATAAATAGGCACACAGAAACAGGTCTTAAGAAATAGCCATTACGCACATTATTGTGTACAATTTCTATTTTATCGCTGAAATCTATATATTTTTCAAGACAAATGTCAGGTAAAGAACATTTTGATAGCAATGAGGGAATAGATCGTGAATCAAGACATAGAAGTATGTAACAGAATAAAATCTATGTTTTTTTAGATAATTTTGTACATCTCTCTCTATTTCCCACACAAATACGTCTTCCTTTTAACTTCAAATAATTAACTCAACCCTCCACTGACCCATCTCACATAACCCTTTCACTTAGCCCGAAACTAACAAAGTCCATTTACTCCCCAAGATCAAGACAGTGAAAAATACACAAGGCGAGTCTAAAACGCGGCTAATTTGCGGAGCCTACCTTATCTCGGTGCAGGTTCGACATCGGGCATCATTTGTCTTCGTCAGTGGTGCTTCGTGATCATTTATGCCACAGCACACCCTACCCTTTCGAGGGGATATACGGGATGAAGATTGAACGCGCCGAGCTGACAAGGCGAGGCAACGAAGGTAAGATGATAAAAGTAATCTTTGTTATCCTGCAGAACTCATTATTGCTAAAACGACATTATTATCAATTCAGCGAATAGACGGTCACTGCTGGACATAGGCTTCCCCCAATGTTTACCACACAGATTGGTCTTGTGCCGCTTGCATCCAAGGAATCCATGCGACCTACACCAAATCGTCGGCCCACCTTGTGTTCTTTGGGCTATGTCTGCGGATCTCAACATTCAAATACATTCCTAGTATGACCCATATTGCAACTTACATAAATTTGTGGTATGTACAAGGTAACAGAATCCCAGGAAGAAGAAGAACATAATGGCATAAGACACAATAAAAGCACCCATTCTCTATTTAGATCAGCTGTGTCAAGGGTTCAAAGGTTACATGCTTGGTGAGCATGCAATCTTTTTTAGAAATTGGTACTAAAAAAAGAAGATAATCTCAAGCATAGCCCTCTCTATTATCCTTCGTGTGACTTTAAAACTTATCACTTTTGAGACAAGAAAGGTGTGTCGCCGTGTATGTAGATCAACTATCTGTGGTTACGAAGGAAATGTAAATGAGTATGATAAGTTGTTGGCGGGTGACCAAATGAAATGACGAATCGAAGAACTGATCTATACTTACATGATCCAGAACAGGTTAGGGAAATATTACCTACTAGTAGTAGTATCAGCCTATTTACTGTCGTCCCATTACAGGGCAAAGGTCTCCATCACAGAAATCAAGTCAACGCTGCTGTGATGAGAATGGGCATAATCACCACACTTGCCTAATGCAGATTCGTGGGAAATAGGAAATGAAAAAAATACTAACTACTGCGCTACACTATTACCTATTCTATTTCTTTTAATTTATTTAAGCGAATATAATAGGCTGGTTTGTTTCTTTGCTCGTCACAATAGTCGCCCGTGAATTTTTAACCACAGACATTCTGCGTCCATCACCCCTATTTTGAACCACTTAGGGGCGCGTTTCGGGTGACATATGTGGCAAAGCAATGACTTTGGGCTTCTCGAGGAAATTGCGAGCACTCGTCCGAATAGATGTACTGTGACTAAGGGTTTTTCGACTCGAGTGGAGACTTTCTTGTGCTAAGATTGTTTTTATGTGTGACTTGAAAAATGTTGTTCCATTTTCGCGTTATTGTTTTCGATTGTGCAGCATTTAAGATGCCCTATTTTAACGCTTCCAAATAATATCTTAGCTAATTACTTACTATATAACTCGTGATGCCTCAGAAGTAGCGCGTGCGTCGTTTTTTGCTGAGTGCGTGTGGGAATTGGAGACCCAGTCAGGGGAAGAAAGGGAGTTGTAAGATTGGCAGCGATTCGTCTACTCATCTGCCAGCTATCACATAGAAAAATACTTTAACCTGCTCAAAGGAGCTAGTGCTAGCTAACTAAATAATAATAACTACAGAATAATAGCGGATAGTGCCAGTGCCAGCTTCATCCAGGTGAATGTATGAACCCAGCTGTTAAGTTTTGTTAATATGTGACAGGTGGTAGAAAACACCTGTCACAAATTTAAAAAAAAAACTTGTCTGCTGCAACAATTGTCAGTTCTAGCTAAAAACAACCTTGAACCATTTCCTCAGTATCCACGTATCCAAATCCCGACTAAAAACACAAAGGCCGAAGATTCCCGAAGCCATAATTTGGTTTAAACAGTATTTGCATACGTCCAACTACGTTTGTTTTTCGGATTTGCCCCGGACTCCGAACAATAACTTGGTCAAGATGTTTCGAGCAGTTAATTTAGTTTGCTTTGATAAGGGTCGGCCCTTCAAGGATGAATCCTTCAGGTAGGTGGTCAGATCCAAACAAATATTGGAACTATTGGCCGGCGAGATTAGGGGGTTCGGAAGACGTTTCATAGGTGGCTATTGTCTTCAAACGGGGGTAATTAGACCTACGTGAGTGGGTGGGTCATTCATTCGAGATCAAATATTTCTCCGAAATTAAGATCAAAATCTGTTTTTTTTTTTCATAACTAATGCAACTTTGATAAATAAATTAAATATTTTAGATTTTGATGTAAATTTTTCAGAAATAATAATTAATTTGAGGGCTGACACAAAAGATTGATCCTAAAGAATATCCCGGGTATCCGGCTTGAAGGACCAATAAATAGATAGAATATACTTTATTAAACACAAACAAGTCTTAACAACTAAGCATTACAGACATTTTCATTGCTGTTAAGGATTTCGGCGGTTCTAACACTACGAGCGACTAATTTCTACCAGATTACCTTCAATGTTGTTGTTTGTAGAAAACGGGTAGGCGATGGGATAGTTATTCATAATTGTGATAACATAATTCCCTCCATCCAATATTGTTTTAATTGGTTAATCTACACAATTAGGCCAGTATACTGGACTTATTATAGTTCTCAAGTGTGTGCGCAAACACTGGTGCACTTATGATTAGCTGTAGAGAAAAATGCCATACAATTGACCACCAGTTTATCTCCATATATAATTTTCTGTTAGTACTAAAATATGGTTGGCGTTTACTTAACTTGGTCGTTTTTAAAAGTCTATTCCAAATTGCCACTAACTCAAAGTAATAAATAAAAACAAAACAGTAGAAATCAATAACATCAAACATACAGGTTGTCCATAAAAACAAATCACGACCACAAATACAGGGTGTCCGCAACCGCACGGCTTAAATAAAAGCGGGTGGCATAATTATAAATTCCACGTCACCCGCCTTGGAACAATGAAGTTAATCCATCAGACGAGTCCTCGGGCGGCAGATAAGACAAGGCGTCCAACCCACCCTGACTCCTTTCTTGGGTAGCCACCCCTTGCCAGAGAGTAGGAAGTCAGAAGGACAAACTGCCAAAGAATAAACACCTGTATGCAAATGAATTCCTGAACTCGAATCACAGATTCGATGCGTCATCAGTCAAATGAGATACAGCCAGGCCCCTATTTCACAATAATGACAATTGTCGGTGACATAAGTAAATAATTTCACTACTACTCGTAAGGCGATATATTTTGAACTGCGTGTATGTAACCGACGCCTGACAACGGACAATTGTCAGCGTGGTGTCATAGGGTTTGCTGTTTGTTAAAAGTCATGGAAAATTTTATGATGACATCTGCTGTCATCAGGGGCATGGAGCTCATTTGATGGATAATTAGTTTTTTTTAAATCAAACCTAAACATATCTTCTTTCTCGTCTTTACAATTCAGTCACAAAACTCTGTCATCATTGTTTTTTAAAAATGAAAAAGTGCACTCTTGTTGAGTAGTAAATTGACAGGCGTGCTTCGGCATGCATATAGGCTCACAAAAAAACCAGCTGAAGCAGCACCTGCGCTATATGTTTGTCTAAGGTAACTGGAACAGCAAAGCCCGCGTGGGGAACTGGATAACCAAATAGGAGAGAAAATTTTATTTTTATGTGAGCACACAGATTACCTAATGGTAAACAATAACTCCCGCCCATATGCACGCCATTGGAGTCACAAGTGTGCTGCCAAATATTATTTTTCTATTTTATTTTCTTCTTTTGACCAAAATATATTATTACTGATCATACATTTATTGGACCGAATAATAAAGAAACACAAGAAAATAATAACTAGAATCTATAGCTAACTAGCTAGCTCTTATAACGCGTAATTCTCTCACGCGTCCTTACCAAATAGGCATAAACCGATCGCCCCGCCAACCTTCGCCCTTCTGTTCGTCCCTACTCCCCGATGTCCAGCGGCAGTCCACCCTCCTCAGATTGTGACGTCCACCTGGGCCTCCGTATGAATATTAATTCGACCATATCTTGACCCGTGTCTAAGGGCAAGAAAGCTTGACGTATGAATTTCTTAGCGAATAATTAATGTTTGTGCAATGTTTGGATTGCGGGTTCTGTTTGTAAGCAACACTTTTATGTGCAGAAACTTGGTATACGAATAGTTTTAGACACTTCAATCCATACTAATATTATAAATGCGAAAGTAACTCTGTCTGTCTGTTACTCTTTCACGCCAAAACTACTCAACGGATTTAAATGAAATTCGGTAGGTATACAGATAATCTAGACCCTGAGAAAGAACATAGGCTACTTTTTATGGGGTTGTAAGGGGTTGAAAGGGGGGTAAAAAGTTACTTTTCCACACGGACGAAGTCGCGGGTGGCAGCTATATAAACAGGTTAGTTTAATTGGTATAACAGCCACCCGGTATATGGAAGGTTGTGGGTTCGATTTCCACCTGAACCCTTCGAGGATTTTTTTTCGAATGTAAAAATTTAAGAGGATTGCCTATAATAATCTTTCTATAGTGTCAAGTTTTGGTCTTTTTTTATGTGATTGGTGGCAGACCAGTTTACGCCATCACCTTATCATGGTCCTTCCCGCCTTCTTGGCATACGGACCGAATCTGACAGTTAAGGTGGCATACGAGCAGACGGATCACCAGATGGTAAGCGCATAGACACCTGGAACACCATAGACACCTGGAACACCAGTACTCTCAAGTGCGCTGCTAAACTTTACTCCCATTCCCCTGATTGGGCCTTCGGTACCCTCAATCACCCGACAAAACACAACGCAGGCGCTGGTTCACGCTGGTCTTTTGTGAGGCCGTGCCTACAAGCCCATTTATGCCGAAGGATGGCTATCCCACATTTATATTGGTACAGGTTTAAGATACGTACGTGAGAGCGAGCTATCATAACATAAAATATAAATCAATTCATTTAATATACAGACGAGTTAGTTTCAATTTATTAAATTAATCATGCTAATTTCTACAGATCCAATTTAACTCTTAACTAGTGCTAGTAGGTGCAAACTCGAGGGGTGATTCCGCACACGCCACTGCGCATAGCCGCTAGCCCCCAATTAAGATATTTGTTAATTAGTGCGCTTGCTTGACCAAGAGCGGCGTGTGGACTTAGGGAGGGTCAAATAATAATAGTAAGTAATATTATTAACCCTATACAATGTATAACGTAAGTTGTGTATAATTAAATAGTACAGGTAGGATTTTCCTCAATTTGATTGAGTGTTGTAAAAGTGCTGAATCTTCTTGTCAGTGATTTTAGGGTTCCGTAGCCAAATGGCAAAAGAGGAACCCTTTTCATCATGTCTGTTTGTCTATCCGTCCGTAAGTCACAGCCATTTTTTAAGGATTATATTGTTAAAACTTGGTAGGTATTTTGTGAACTGCATTAAGATTTTCATACAAACATAGAAAAAGAAAAAATTTTGGCAGCCCATACTTTGAACTAAAATTTAGCCCGTATAATGCATATGTCAACGAAAATTTATTGGTTTTCACTTGTAAGTCATGATAGGTAAGGTTTAAAGTCAGGTGGGAACAATTTTTTCTATGTCTTAAAGAAGGTTTATGCGTACTCTAGAATCCAAAGCAACATTTATGGACGTCATCGAGAGTGATACCAAAAAACTGTTTACAGATTTAGAGTGAGAGAAATAAAAATTAGGTGGCGCTACAAACAAACAAACAATTTATTATTTTATTTGCATACTAGTGCCCCGCCCTCACTTCGTTTCGGGACAGTAGCTCCACTGCCTACCAATAGATGGCGCTGGACGTTGATTGTATCACGCAAGTGTTTCGTGTTTTCGGTTTACCTATAAGCCCTGGCGTGGAATATGAGATTAAACTCTTTTTAAATAGTATAGAAGTACAATTTGGTACATACATGTGAAGGTCTTATGATAAGTAACCACGTGTTCTACTAACCATTTTGAACAAAATTTATTCAACGACTTGGACGCATATAATATACATGATAGACCGAAAGAGCCACCAAAACAAAATATTAATTCATATTGCAATAGCAATGAAATGCCGTTAATCTACTCCAAACTCCATACGATTAAAACAGAATACAGTACTTATCAATTCGAATATAACGGATATAACCGAAATCGCAAGTCCAACAATGGTCACTCCAAATTCAAAATATATGTCGCCACTCCACCTACTTCCGGTCGAGTTTGAACATCCGTCCAAGTTGGGCTTCCGCCGGAAACGGCGCAGCCAACATGGCCGGCGTCTTTATCGGGCGATAGTTATTCAAATGTGATAGAAAAGGGTGGGTATTGACCTACATTGGGTGTAAAATTAATTAAATTCTTACAATAATACATTCTCACAAGATCTCATAAATAAAATAAAAGAACCATGATGGCGGAGGCTACTGAATCAGGATTATAATAACGAGAAATATATCTTTTGACGTTGCTAGACAAATCTTTTATTTATCGTGGGCTCAGTGAATTAGGTAGAAGTGTTTGTAAAACAAAAAGTAAACTTCAAACAATTTGTAGCGTTAAAATATTACATGAATATGTAATACTTCTTTTGTATATTTCGAAATAAAGTACGTTATTACGAATGATTAACGGTGTTTGATCTTAGTATTCTTTAATTTCATGTTTCTAATATAAATTACGATTTCACTTTGGTGAATCAGATAAACAAAATAAGTAGGTATATTTTTGAGGAATAAAATGTTGGTAACTAATAATTTCAGAAAAACTAGCACAATCTTTTCACAAAAATCATAGCGTGCATGCATAATATGCATACATAGGTAATATTATAGTGAATAATAATTTTTGTGAAAATTGAAGAGCTCTCTCTATCGTACGCAGAACTAAAAGAAGCAGAAGTATTATATGTATATATTTGTAATACCACTGTTGGTTCTGATATCTGTAACACAGGTGCTTGAGCTACCTATCTCAGAGTCAGACCAATGTATGTGATGTAGAGAAAAAAAAACTAAAATTGATCTCACAAACGTCAGAAAGGATAGTAACGTGAGCGCCCATATCGATAAAAATATAAATAAAAACAGAGCATATTCTTGGTGGATTACGAAGTACGTGCAGCCACACATCAAAGTATTCAAAACTGTCAAATTTCTTCAATCGACTCTCATCTTACCGTCATACACATTAGGTTGAATATCAATTGAGGAAATTTGACAGGTAGTGGTAGCCTGATGTGTGACTGTACAAAGGTGGATAGGGTAGGTAATGGAAAAGACATCAGGTGCTGAAACGTAGGAAAATATTAAATCCTTACTAATATTATAAATGCGAAAGTAACTTTGTGTCTATCTGTCACTCTTTCACGCCAATACTACTACTGACTACTTACTGAACGAATTTGAATGAAATTTGGTATACAGATGGTCTAGACCTTGAGAAAGAACATAGGCTATTTTTATTGAGAAAAGGGGGATGTAAGGGGTGAAAGTTATTGAATAATTAAAAATCGAGGGTAACAGCTAGTTTTATAATAAGTCAATGGGGGCTACCGCGTGTGAAAAATCCGCTTGATGGCGTTCTTGAGAACTGTGGTCCATCTACACGGTGATTGGTTATTTTTGATGTGAGCTGTCAATATGTCACTAAACAACCAATGACGTCGAAGTTGGACCTCACACTACCATGCATTTGAAATACTATCCTCGCTATCGAAAACTATCGCTTTGTTTCTTTCATTGTGATGCATTTGATCAGAGCAATAGGTTACTTCATGTCAGTTTTCGATGTCTGAACTCATGGTAGCGCTACAGGAGACCTATTTTTGAATTTTCACTTCGTCCAAACAAAACTACTCGTTTTGCAAGTCACGTCATCTCGTGAGTCGCATGATTGATAAATTTTCCCTATATTTGAAATCACTCGCTTAGGGTATTGCTAAGCTTGTCAAAGTATAGTGTTGACTCGTTTCACGCAGAAAATTATATAATCTGTACTACACAGTAAGACCGGGATACGGCGTAACGTATAACGGAACGTAAATATTTTGACAGAAAAAGGGAAAAAGAAGAATTTATTTGACGTAAATGCGTTCACTTGCCTAGCGGAAACGAGTGGTATACACCACTCGTTGCAAATCGCTCGTTTTCGAATGATTCAAAAATGCGGATGTCAAAAATCATGCGAGTCACACATTTTTTAGTGAGACGACAATTCAAAAATAGGTCTCCAGTTCTCAAGTAGTTACGCCATCTAGCGGACTTTTCACACGAGATAGCCCCATTAGTCCTTAGCACACGAGTCTACTGTCACTAGGACTAACCCTTCAACGACAGCTAATAAATAATGCATCCTTTCTTTACAATCCGCCAGTATTAACCGTCCGAATCCTTCCATATTTCAAATGTAACTCTAAAGGTGAAGGCACGGAAGGGTTGTATATAATTGCAGGGGGGTGGGTGGTCAGTGTTTGTGATTTGTAAATGGGCTCAGACCTTAGCCCTTCCTGAAGACGGGGATATATCACGTAGAAGGATAACTTTGTTTGAGGATGTGTACGGAGTTGTTAATACCGCTTTGTTGGATGATGACTAATTCTTTCTAAGATTAAGGAAATGTTTTTAAAACATACTTTTTTCTTTATGTGGTTTCTTTAAGAAATCTCTAAGGAGATGTAATAAATATTTCAGAAGATTGATTACTTAATAGCATTTTTTTTTTCAATCACTGAAGAAATTGCTTTGTTTTCACTGAAATGGTTGTCTTGAAAGTTAAAAAATAAAAGACATATGGTTTACATTTATGAATGTACAAAAAAGGTACCTACTTATAGCGTGATAAAAGATTGATAACATACTTGGTATTATTTTTGTAAGTTGAAAAAGTGTTATCATTAAATTACTGCATATTCTGTACAGCATCAAGCACGATTAACTACTATTTTCTATCTATGTTATGTAGAAAAAGGTAAATGTTGGCATAAACGCAAAACATAGACAAAAACAAAACACTAGCGCGATGTAATCAACCCCTAGCGCTATCTATTAGTGACAGTTGGCATCGAATAAAAAGAAACAAAACTTTGCATTTACTTACATATTAAACAAGACACACCAAACCACTCCTGTCACACTACCTCAGCCCTCCAAACGCATCCCCCAAACCGCCCAGCCCAGTACAATTGTCTGAAGAGATATCTTAAAGGGCACAAAGGTTGCCGCAAATTGCCAAAGTAAGTGTAGCGTCCGAACAGAAATACATTATCTGAAGGGCGGCGATCGGGAGATTTATCACCGGACTGTAGGCTGACCGTTCCATTTCCTAGGCCCGGTGAGTGAGGGTCAAATTGCGTTACGTATCTTTAATTGTGTTTGTACAAATGTCCGTATCGCTTACCCCAGAGCGCTGGCTGTAAACGGAAGAATTCGCAAATCTATAGCGGCATCAAAAACAATACATGTCAAAAAAACAAGTCTCGCAACTACCGTCAAAAGTGGTGAGATCCATGTTTTGCCAAGTCGGTTATTCATTTATTGACTTGGCAATCAGATTAAACAACCGAATCAATTTAATGCATTACTTGTGAGATGTGATTGCCAAGTCAATAAATGAATAACCGACTTGGCAAAACATGGATCTCACCACTTTTAACGGTAGTTGCGAGACTTGGTTTTTTTGACAAGGATTGTAATTTCTTACAAGAACTTAACAGTTTTGACGACAATTTCTTTTTATCCGATCGGTCGCTTTTTGCAACGATTTTGACAAAATTAATGATAAGTTGCAACAATTGATGAACAATCACACCTGGTGTTATGTGAAGATGAAATCTAAGATGGAACTTGCCTATCAAAAAAGATTATTCCTTCTAGCCTTAAACAGGAGGATCATCATTATCATCATTAGCATGTGTGGACTCCACAGCTGGACATACGCATCACCCAATGTTCGCTAGTCTTCGGCTAAACGCATCCAGTCTATCTATACCAACGGCTTTTCGCAGATCGTCACTCCATCTAGCCGGAGGCTGTACTACACTACGCTTTCCGAGCTGCGGTCTCCACTCCAGAACTTTTCTACCCCAACGGTTGTCAGTTCTTCGACAGTGTGTCCTTGTATTGACGTGCCGAAACGTGGACCCTTACATTACGGCTAGCCCATCAGTTTAAGAAGAAGATGCCTTAACAAAACTACCAGCTCAATTCCCGATGAAGCACGACCTCATGTCACACACGCTCCGTAATTTAATACTAACAAACCCTTTAATCCTGATCTCGATTCTGATCCAATTCGCCCGACCCGACAGAGGCCGCGTCTGCGCAGACTCGTGACTCTCACCGACATTTTATTACCATAATTTAAAACAAATATCTGATTGTGTGTAGCTCGCATTAAAGTGTTAAACCGACCGGCAAGTAGGGATGTGTCTATCACAGGGCTATGCGAAGGGTTACGGGTGTTTTCGCAGATCTCAAATCTTTTTATTCGTTATCTGTAAAAAGTTCGAAATACTCCTTGCCAGTAATACTCATGTATTTACAACTTTAATCGAATAAACCGTAAATACAGTGTGTCCCTGCTAAAAGTATCGCCACCCATAAAGGCTCCATTCGCATTGGCGAAATTGATTACCAAATCCATTGGTAATAAATTTCGAAAATAAAATGTAGTGACGGCCGTTTTAGAAATAAAAATATCTTTAGCTGTTCTTACTAATGACAACGCAGTTGGGTTCACTTTTGGAAATGATTTCAGTATGGAGTTGTGATTATTAGATCGAAGATTTACTACAACAATTGAATGGGTAAGCCCTGGAACTTCAAAATGGGTAATTAAATTTAGCAGTGGACTGAACTCGTCAGTAGATGAACCGAAAATTTTTGGTGTAGACACTGTCATTAAGTCAAGTAACGTAATGGTATTCGCACTACCTATAGCATTATCTTTAGCACATTTTGCGTTTGAGCACGATGCTTTTCCTTTAGTTTTTTTAAATCACTTTTGTACCCATAACATAATATGCATGTATGTTTTGTATCTTGATTGCTAATGTGACTGAATCTTCTTGTTTTGGTGTGTCAACCTAAATGGGAATAAATATTTTATCTATCTCTAAGCAGATAAGATGAAAGCCAAACCCAAATTTTCCCACCTTCGTAAAAAAACTTAAGTCCTTAAGTACAAACAGGGGTACTAATCCTAGGTCCAGTGCAAACCCTGGATTGTCCAATAAACATTCCCGGCGCGAGTCACGGCGCAGCCTCACGCGCACACACGCGCCGCGGGCGCCGCACACATGCGCGTGCGCAGGGGATTAGCTCTCCAGAACATGTGCCAACCTATAAATCTAAAAACTAGCAGAACTAATAGCTTTTAGTATGTTAGAGGGTATGAAAAGAAAAAATAAATCCTTAACATGGCTGGAACTGAAGGTGAGCTTCTGGGTCCCTCATTCTCGTGATTTTCGATGTGAAAAACCATAGAGAATATCAGGCGAAAACTATACATAAGAACTAAGTTTTTGTGATATATTCGTACTTATATCTGTTTTCCATAAATATCACAAGCACGAGAATTGGGGGCCTGAACACAAAAATGGATAAATCGGATTTATTTATTAAATCCCGAGGACCAACGTTTGAGAAAACATTTTCCACGAACTTCCAAATGTCATAAAACAAATGTTATTCTGGAAGTTTGGACGGACTAAGTGTGAAAAAAAAAACTCTGGATGAGCAAGCATAAGCTAAAGTATCTTAGAGTCAAATCATCATCATCTTCAAAAGATCGCCGTCAACATCAAAAAGTGCTCGTTATTGACTAATTTATTTAGATTTTTTTAAGTTAGTTAATTTTTTCCTTTGTTTCTTGACTCCCGGACTAAATCTAAAGTGTCTGCCTGGACACTTGCCACAGTATGTGAAGACTATCAAGTGAGGGAAATCAATAATGCGGTACAATATGTTGCATAAAATTAACTAGGGATTAAATCACATGAGGATTTTCACTTACTATCAATTGACATCACTTTATTTATTATTTAGCACACAAATCAAATTACAATTAATGAGACCATTTTTGGATGGAAGACTTGCCAGCATAGGCAAGTAAAAAAGTAATTCTAGCTAGAGAATACCTCAGAATTTTAAAGTTGGCGGCCTTGTATAGGTCCTTGCCTTGAAAAGTAAACTACTTTGCCAGTTCCCTCTCCAGTCGTGTCTTAACACTGGTATTCAATTGTGACAGCTCACTCACTTCTGCTGCAAAATAACTAAAAACATTATAGTATGAAATACTGCACTAGGTAGTTTTAAAGGGCGTATCAGTGAACATTCACATCCCTTTAACTACGAGTGCCATCAACCATACTAAGTAACATTTATTCTATGAGTTTTGGTAATTTGATTTAAAAAAATCTTGTTTTCGGGATTCGGTTCGCTAATAAAGTCGGTTACATGGCTAGGTCATTTTGTATGGGGAGTCGAAAAACTTTTTGACGCATTTTCAAAAGTCATAAAACAAATTCATGTTGTTCAGAATGGTTGATAGAAGACATGATTAAAGGGATGTAAATATTCACAAATACATCCTGTATGCTTCTACTTGCTGAAAAAGTTTTAGGCCAAAGCTGAAGAAAGGTAGGAGAATGGAACTTTTTATCCTCTATAGGTATAGTAATATGTAGTTACCTCACTGCATTTTTTTTCAGTATCAGATCAACTCGTGCGCACGCCGCGGGCTGGACGCGCTTTATAACGTGCTAAAACATATATTTAATGCTAAACGCCGACACGAATAGCTGAGAAACGCGAGTGTGATGTTTGATATTGCGCTATTAGGCTCTTCCTTGGAGGGTTCTGGCCAATCTTGGGTTGTTATATTGTAACGTGGAATATGGACGTGTTATCACTCGAGTTGTTTTATGTTGGGTTAGCTTGGTTTTGTTTTCGATATACGTTTAATATTTTTAAAGGGGAATCGGGCAGATTGGATCATGTTACACGTAAGGAATCGTTATCTCAACAGTTTTAGAAACTATCTGAAATTTGTAGTCTTACAATGTTTTCCCTCACGATCGAGATAATGGTAGAAATATACCTAAACCTACCCACTTACCGATTCAGCGGTACCTTACATAATATTTGACATTCACGAATGTTCTGCAAGGACTTAAGCTGAATACAGTTTTTTTTTTCTATTTCTAAACATAACTTATTTGCGATTTATTAATATTGGTCCATCAGGTTGGGGCGATCCACAACCTCCAACCAAGGTCGATGATACCTTGGGCTCATTTACCTTTCGTGTTCCCAACAACGATCAGCTTTTCAAGGCTCTCATCACTTATTCTCATTATATGGCCGAAATAGGCTATGCTTTAACAATATAGTACATTGTTTATACCCAATTTCGTACATATTTTGATTACTCTGTACCCAATGTCGCATGCAATAAATAACTTGAGCTTGAATTTGGTGTAACACTGTTACTTCAGCATGCTAATTCGTTGTACAATCATACAACTACCAGCAAATACCTCACCCTCATATTATTATCATGGAAGATACATTACTTCTACATCCAGAGGTCGTACACTCGTACACCGTTCTCTGCAGAGATGCACAACCGTTAGATACGGAGATGAGATATAATATATCACTGCAGCGACTGCAGTGTGCAGAATGACGCATACTTGGCGCGGTCGGAGCCGGGAAATGCGCAGTGAGCGATAAGCCGATCCGAACGGACTTTGTGATGTCTACTGTCCGCGCGTCTCCACTGCCGTTGGAAGTAGATGGACCTGCCCTGAATAAACAATAGAGATAGAATTAGAAATAATCTTTGTTCAAGTTAGGTCCATAAAAACACTTATGAACGTCAAAACTACCACTGTTTCGTTCCTACTGTTAAGGCACACTGTTTTTAATACTTTTTTTTATTGTAACATAGCCTGCTGAACTCCACTGCTGGACATAGGCCTCTGTAAATGTTCGCCGCTCCATGTATTTTTAGCTACTCGCATCCACATCTTGCCGAGCCGTCTTGATCAGGTCCCTTTATCCTGACGAGAGAAGGCCTGAGAGGCCTTAGGCTATCACCTGATGGGAAGTGATATCACCGCCCATGAACATCTATGGTATCTGAGAAGTCTCTTCCAGGAAGGACAAGTTTGAGATCACTGCGGCTTGTGGTTGAATCAATTTCATAACTCCTATTAGATTATTGTTAGTTATTGTTTATTTTAAAATACTACAGAAGCATAAATCAACTTACTAATAGTAATTAATCAAAACGTTACATACTCATATAAATTATATTCTAAAGTACCAGAAGAATAAAAATAACATTCATGTAATTTCGTAGCGAGAATACTATCTGCCACACTCAGAGACGTAACTTAACTTTAATATTCACTATCTTAATTATGCGTATTAAAAAAGGTCTCAATATTTTTTTCCTAAATGACAATAATTGTTAACTCTGAGTGTGGCGAATAGTCAGCTAACTTATGTAAAGTCAAAGCAAGCTTATCCCCACAAATCCAACGGGCACCTACAAGCAAATCAGAGCGCTCTAGAGCCGCATTGTTGCACTGATTTAGAACAGCAGACATCTCCAAACTAACTCGAACCGTTCTCACGTATTAATATATTCTATTCGATAATTCGCCAGACGATGTATCGATTCTGGGATTATCGGTTGTTGCGAGGCAGAGTTATCTAGTTCGGAATTAGTTGAGTCGATCGTAGATAAGTTTCGGACAGTTGGGTGTTCGGATTTGATTTAGGGTAAAAATTGTTTCATGAATTTCGAAATTGATAACAACTATGTACATTTTAACGTCGTAAGACCCAAAAGCCTTTTAAAAGGCATAATACAATTGATTTTCCATTGTGTCTGCTGTCTGGGCCTTACGACGTTAAGATGGGTCTGATGATATTACCTAAATAGGAGGTAGTACTTGGATCCAAGCAGCGCAGGACCAGGGTACATACTATGGCGAAAAAGAAAGGGGCTCTAAATACTCAACAATCGGTAGTTCCAAGCTGATGATGATCTTTTAAGGATAAATCTCTAAAAGTGATTTCACCACGGGTATTTATAAATACACACATTGTGTTTATTAGTGTGGGTTTTGAAGGAATAATCCGGAGAAAAGGGGAGTCAAAAGCTTCACAGCGCAGTTTGACATCATTGTTGTTACGGTTGTCGACAAGAGATAGTTACTACCATCAGGTAAACCGCCTACTCGTCTGGTTTCTTCTAACAACGTGGGGGATCCATGTTTCATCATGATTGGGCCGGCTCGACCGGAGTGAGCCACGACCTCACAGAAGACCGGCATGACAAGCACCCTGCGCTGTTTTTCGTCAAATGAGTGAGGGTACCGGAGCCACAATCGGGGGGAAAGGGGGTTAAAGGTTGACAGGACTCTGGTGACTGTACTGGCGTTGCAGGTGTTTATAAGCGGTGGCGATTGGCTACCATCAGGTATTACGTCTGCTCTTCTGCTACCTATCACATAAAAATAAAACTATTGATTAAATGCTCAAGTTGTTACCTCCCTCCCAGAAGTAGGCGAAACAATTATTGATAATTACCCTTAAGACAATCTAAAAGGTCAATGTCATTGCGTGTGGACCTGCCTAATTAGGGGATTAGCCATCCCTCAGGACTATTAGGGTAATGGGAGGGTTAGAGGTCACCAGGAATTACTAAGGAAGGACTGGTCAGCTTTTTTAAAGCATTTGAAACATTCGAAATTTTATCAGGGCACATCCACAAACTGTACATAGCATAACCGGCTACGTGATTAGCATTTCAATAAAAATGTGGTACTTATTTGGGTGCCATTACATTATTTTACAACTATAATTATGCCATTACGTGGTACAAAAAGTATCAGCCTATATCCACTGCAGGGCAAAGGGCTCCATCATAGAATTCAAAGTCATCGCTACTATGATGGGATTAGGCTTAATCACCACGCTTGCCTAATGCGGATTGTTGACGTGATACAGATTTACAAAAAGCCTTACAGAAGACCGGCATGAAGCAACCCCTGCGCTATGCGAGTGAGGGTACCGGAGGCCCAATTGGGGGGAAAGGGGTTAAGAGAAGGCAGCGCACTTGTGACTCTACTGTTGCAAGTGTCTATGGGCGGCGGCATTCGTTTATCTACCATCAGGTGGTCCGTTTTTCATTTGTCACCTATCACATTCAAAAAATGTATTAACCTAAGTTGGGTTTGGGTACCGACCGACAGAATCCTCAACTTGAAGTCTTATTCATCGCATAAGTACTCCCTTCAATTTCACCATACAAAAACCTCATTCGAAATAATACTATCAACAAACAATATTGAGCAATATGTTAGTCCTGTCCATGTCCCAGATAGCGTCTTTTAGCATAAATCAACAAAGCATAAGGTACTATTTGTTCAATCGACATTTTCTGCATGAAGTGCGTTTTGCATACGAACAACCAACCACCTAACTCCCACTGTTAAATTGATCTCAATATCATTATAAACCTTACTAGTTTATCAATAAAGGTCATAATGACGATGAGATTGAAAATTGCGATGGTATAGATAATTTTGCAGTTGGCATTTCATCTAAATCGGTCAGACATCGTGTGGGGGCTGCTTTGCTTATAAATCAGGACATGTGACTGTTGCTGACAAATCTTAAAATATGACTTTTGCTTGGATGGCCGGAAAATTGGATAAGCCAACCGGTGTAAAATGGAGACTGGAGATAAAATTAAGACTATTGCGAATGGTAGCAGCTTAGTGCATCTAAGCTTCTACCACTCGCAATAGTTTTAATTTTATACGAAAGGCCGTATTCGAATCGCAATCTAGATTTTTTTAAGTGATAGGTGGCAGACGAGCTGACGGATCAGCTGATGGTAAGCGATTGCCGTTGCTCATAGACACTTGCAACACCAGTAGAGTCACAAGTGCGCTGCCAACCTTTAATCCCCTTTCCTCTAATTGGGCCTCCGGTACACTCACTCAACGAAACACAGCACAGGCGCTAATTTCACGCCGCGCCGGTCTTCTGTGAGACCAAAGTATCACTCCGCGCCGGTCCATTCATGCCGAAGCATGACTTTCCCACGATTTTATCCGGAATCACGGAAACAAAACTCAAATAAAATTAGTTTATTTAGTCAGTGTCGACTTCGCAAACTGAAGAGTTCAGCGTGGTGATAATTTTAGGCACTTATTGAAAAATACAGTTTCCATAATTACCCGCGACATAGTTCCACGTTCATAGAGAGCCAATCTTCGGCACAGAGCGGCCACGCCCCCTAACGACGACAATTATCACACACACTCTAATGCATACTAATATCGTGATGTCGGCTAAGTTGCATTAGGCACACACACATGAGCATATAATAAGGTTTAGGTATTTAATATTAAGTAGTAACTGATACACACGTAGGTATACGTTGGAGCCGTAAGGACCTCCTTGAGTGGAGACCGCGACTCGGTAAGCGTAATGTTGGACGCCCTGCGACAAGATGGGATGATGACATTCGAAGGCTGGCTGGTGTGAGCTGGATGAGAGTGGCCGAAAACCGGAAGCGGTGGCGTGCATTAGGGGAGACCTATGTTCAGCAGTGGACGAGTGTGGGTTGCTGATGATGAACTGTACACACAGATACGAGGTGTGCGGTCAAGAGTTGCGTCCCTTTAAGTACTTCTTATAACATTTAACTAAGTATATTGCTGCCATCCCAAGAGTCCCAGGTTTGATTCCTGGGTCGAGTCCAACAACGAGTGGATTGGTTACATTTGATGTATCTCGTCATATTGTAAATTATGAAGTTATATTAAGAAACAACCATGTGGTCAAAGTTGGACCTGACGTCAACGTAACGCCATCTATATGTTTGTATTTGTCTGGGTGTTTTCTATGTATTATAAGTATGTATTTACAAAAGAAAAGTATTATACGTATATATTTGTAATTCCACTGTTGGTTCTCAGAGTCAGACCAATGTATGTGTTGTAGTGAAATATATATTATATATATTATTATTTATCGGATTTAGCATTTCCAAGATCCCTCATTTATATGCTGATACTTCTCCTTCATTACTTTCATACTGATTAGTTAACAGTACCTAGTGAGTTAGTGTTTCTGTTGTCTGATATCTGTAACACAAGTGCACAACTTGTGTGAAATAATGATATCTGTAACACAACTCACAAGTGCTTAAACTTGTGTGAAATATGTCAGTTAAAGATTGGTCGAATCGCACTTTAGTGTTAAAACTTCTAGCGTAGATATATCTCAATTTAACCTATAATTATAATTTATGGATAACACATGCAAAACTGCCTATCTAAACGACATTCCTGAGTAACACCCAATCGGCTAATACCGTGTCTGACCATATCTGTTTCGATCGGGTTCACCGATATAAAATGCTCAATATATTCATTTTAGTTGAAGTAAATCTTATATTGACCAGTATTAGGACCGGTTTGGACGTAGGTGGACACTTTTAGATACCTAATTGCAGTGTACCTAGAATGATGTATGTACGCAAATGTCAATATGCATAAATACTCATATACAAACTTAAATGTTATGTCTGCCTCAGTGGTGAGGGAAGACATTTTTAACCGTTAAGAGCCACGCTTCGGCATGAATGGGTCGGCTCGACCGGAGTGATACCGGCCTTACAAAAGACCGGCGTAAAGCAGAGCGCTGTTTTGTCCAGTGAGTGAGGGTACCGGAGGCCCAATTTGGGGGGAAAAGGGGGTTAAAAGTAGGTGTGCCAGCTCTCTTGTGACTCTACTGATGTTGCAGATGTCTATGGGCGGCAATCGCTTACCAAGTGTGCCGTCTGCTCGTCTGCCACCTATCACATAAAAAAGAGATCGTGAAAAAATCTGCACGTTTTCGGAACCAAGTGGAAATCTTGAGTTTTCTTTTCAACAAAGAAATTTGAATGACGCATATTATACTTGCCAAGTTGTCTTAGATTATTGTTTCCAATCAGCTTCCAAACCGAATTAAATCATTACAAATCTCAATTAGCTTAACAACCTTCTCAAGTCAAAAACGTTCTTTGGTATTCGAAAATTAAAACAATAACCGATCGGCTGGTAATCACAATCAAAGCTGCACAACACGAATTCAAATTCGGAACGGCATTCGAAACGCAATTCCAAATTTAAAAATCTAGAAGATGAAGTCCCATTAAAAAGGTCACAGATCAGTCGCGGGTCGCGGCGTGATACTGGCCGAATGCTAATCCGCTACCGAGCTACGCAAGGCCCGTTATTATGCAGGGCTGGCAAGAAAAAAAAACAAAATAATGTTCTATAAGTTATTATGCAAAATAGAGTTACACTTATTTACCCGAAAGGAAGGCCAACAAGCAAGCCAACACGATGTTAAGCAATTGAATATTCTCTCATTATACCAGATAGCAGATGCGTTGAACAGGATACACTGTATTATGTAGGATGTATGTATAGGTTCACTTTCTCGATGGTGCAGTGGTGAGCGACGTCTGATGGGGTCTCGTGTTCAACTCCCGGGTTGGACCATGTTAGCACTTCCCGTTTTTTGCCAAAAATACCTAAGTATCTCATTGTCAGCCAGGATTCTAGATACCTACTGGCGGTCATGTAAAGTTAGCCACATAATCAGGTAACCACATCCTTGATATTCAACCTAATGTGAGTCGATTGAAGAAATTTGACAGTTTATATACTTTGATGTGTGGGGTGTTGTACGTGCGCGATTTAACTTCTAAAACCTGCGCCTAATTGGATAGGTAACGGAAATAGAGAGCGAACTTTTAGGTATAGATATTTGTCCATACACTTGAGCACTATAGGGACTGTAATTGAATTCACCTTCTACTAACCGCCCATTTGCAATTCTTCATAACACCTGCACGCGCACCGCGCGTGTCAAAAAACCTTCGTAATTTTACCCTTGTTGAAGAGTTGTATTAAAAAGAAAAACAAAAAAGACTTGTCTCTGGCCACCCCTGCCCAACAAACTAAGCCGGGTAAAAACGTAATTATACACACGAATGCGCATGATTCACGAAATATTTGAATACTGTATTACATACATTCGCTACGCTGAAACGGTCTCAGCTGCCTTCCCTATGTTTAGCCATTGTAAACCATAACTACCTTAAAATAAAGTCGAATTCGCATCGCCAATAAATAGGGCAACGACTTTTAAAATTCGAACACCGCTTATGCTGAACGCATCTTTTAAAGCGCTTTACTCGATCTAATTTGAATGCTAATGTAAAAGATTTAAGGTTGTATTTTGATTGTGAATTTTTGAAGGGATAGTTGAAGAAGAATGATGGCTGAGTTCTGATGTGATGGCCGTGGGAACGATTGGTTTAGGAAATAGTGTTGAACGAGAGCGTGAGCGGCCGATCGGTCCAGAGATATGAAGAAATTGTACCGTGTTTACTTTATTACGACGTAATAAATAACAGAGCTGGAGATCACGGGCTAGTTAGAATGTTCTGTATTCTACTAAATAACAATAGCCTCGTAAGGCTTGAACCGAATTTTAAAGTATGAACTAAGACCTTAAGGTGTACGAAAAGAGCAAACTTGACTCAGGGCTACAAGCATTAATTTTGAAATATTGAATTTTCGTGTTGCAGATTTTGTTTTCATTGTTAAACGAATTTTACTATGTGAAGCGATGTCTAGATTATTTTTCGAGATCAAATTTTCGTGGCAGCCCTCAAATTCATTACTGCTGTAAAGTATAAATTAAACCTGAAATGACAGTTGAAAGTTACATTATTTACGCAAAACGCCTTCCTTAATATCGGTTAATAGTATAAGATTCTCGTCACGACAGTTAGATCTTAAAGAATGGCCCATCGTCTTACGAGTATACTGTCATATTCTAGTTAGCGTAATGTATTCCTAAGACGTTTTAACTCTAAGATACTAATGTTTTTTTTACCAATGCGTATTAAGCCTAATCCCATCACAGTAGCGATGACTAGATTTCTATGATGGAAGCCTTCGTACTGCAATGGGCCAGTATACTGGCTGATACTTTACTTTACTTATTAAAGGTCCACACACACACCATAGCTATTTTTAATGTTAAGTTTCCATCAATATCTTCACACTTATCCCGCGATCTCCAATCGCATGAATCGTCAATCCTTTCGATAATCGATTTGCACGCACGCGACCTTACCACGTAACGTATGCTGTTCGTAAGACACGTTGTCATTGCATTTTGAGCCTTTAGCTACAAAGTATTAAGATGCTTGGTTTAATTCGGGGGTAAGTTTGTAAGTAGGTCGTATGCGCGATCGGACGCGACGACCACATCCTGCCTATTGTTCGATTTAAATCGAGATTTTGGTTCAATTTTGATGGTTTTTTGCTTAAATAAGCGTTTTAAGTAGGTATGTGATTGGTTACCATGTTTAAAAAAAAACGGACAAGTGCGAGCTGGACTCGCTCATGAAGCTAGCAAGAAACATTTATTTTAATAATAATATTTGAGTTGTTTGAATGAAGGTTTTTTTCGGCTATCGATGTATGACGTACCTTTAAAAAAATACGTACTAATACTATAATGAGAATTCAAGCCATTTTTCGGTGATTTTTCATTTTATAGTCTTGTACTTATTTATATATTTTTTTTTCAGTTAGAGGTCGGGGGGGGGGGGGGGGACATTTTACTACTTTGGAAGTGTCTCTCAGGCTACTCACACACTATACAGTTTAGAAAAGTAGCAATATTGCAAACCTTAATAGCATTTTTGTAAATAAATACGAGTAGTCCACACGTATAAGTTCGATGAAAAAAAAAATGGGGAACCCTCAAAACATGGTGATTCTAAGCCTCATTCTATCCTCATCCTCATCCATCCTCATCCTTTATTATATCATAGCAGCGATGACTTGATTTATATTATGATGGGGGCCTTTTCCATAGAAAATGTTCACTATATAAGTTGATATTTTCATCATCATCAGCAACCACGCTTGGACATGGAAATAAGGTCTCCCCCAATGCACGCCACCGCCGCTCCCGATTTTCGGCCACTCTCATCCAGCTCACTCCAGCCAGCCTTCGAATGTCGTCATCCCATCTTGTAGCAGGGCGTCCAACACTACGTTTACCGAGTCGCGGTCTCCACTCAAGGACTTTATGGCTCCAACGATATTTTACTTAACTTTAACTTATTTAAACCAGCTGTTCTACAGACCCGGTCTTCAAGTACCTTCTAATTGGCATCCAAAGACAAAGAATAGCAAAGCATTTCGTTTCATCGATACACACGTTCGTCTGTCCGACAGTAAACCGATTAGGAACCCGTTTTTTCACAATGGCCGCTATAACAAGCAAGATAACATACAGACAATCAAATGAAATGCAACCAATTATAGAAACAAAAGCGCCTGGTTGATGGTTGGATTTGCATGGGACGATTCTCTTTTTCTTTCCGACAACTCCTATTGCCGCACGTCTGTCAACCCTTTAAATTATATTATGCTCATTATCTATATTATGTCGATCAAAATATAGGACAATAGATAGATAGATATTCTTTATTGCACAGAAATAGAATACATGAGTGAAACAACAGCTATAGACAGTACAATAAGGCGGTCTTATCGCTTGTAGCGATTTCTTCCAGACAACCTTTAGGTAGAGGAGAGAAAACAGCGTGTTTGACAATATTTTAACTTAAGTGACAATCAAGGTTTATTAACGTGTCTGAATGGGGCTGTTAATCATTACAGGGTCATCATCATTATTTCAGCCAATAGACGTCCACTGCTGGTCCACATACGTCTCCCCCAAAGCTTTCCACACAGATCGGTCCTGTGCCACCCGCATCCAAGGGACTCCCGCGACCTTCACCAGATCGTCGGTCCACCATTACAGGGTATAATCTCAAAAAAAATCGCCTTCCCATACAAATTGCAGCACGATAAGTATATTGAAATGCTCTAGTGTGTGCGCAAACATAGGCGCACTGTCTATTCCATTACCCTCCTAATTCGATGGGACGACAGATCGGACGAAGAACCAACATTTTAACGTGCTTTCCGAGGCACGGGGTATAAGATCGCCAACTTCCAGATTTCGGTCTGACACTGAGAATTTCTGAACGGAAAAACTGCCTCAATGGCGCACTCCTAATGATGAGTCACACTTTAAAGCGACGGCTACGCTTGGAGTCTCGGGTACGATCCCCGGGTCAGGTAAGTACTCAATTATTATGTCCTTAACCATGGTCTAAACGGCCTCCAAAGCGACAGCTTTGGACGCATGATGGTAGATCGTAATGTGTAAACGCCGTCTTAAACAATGGTGCCCAGATAATCTGTATGGCCTCAACCGTGTGATAACGATATTTTGACATATTGACATCTTATTAAACGCCCATCGCGATCGTCGGATAACTTTGTTTAATTGTTGTGCGTGTATGGGAACAATTATGATGTACAGGCAATGATTAGCTTCTTGGTATATTGTTTTTGTATACAAATAGATATATACTTTACAGAAGGTCGCTAGGGTGGAAATGTCCTGGAGTGGAGACCGCGTGCAGGAGGCCGCAGATGCGCAGCCGTGACAGGCATGTGTGCGTATGTTTAGCACGCTGTAGGTAGCCATCTTTCTATCTATTACTAGTGGCCCGCCCTCACTTCGTTTCGGGGAAGTACTTCCTAACTGAACCAATAGATGGCGCTGGGCATCGATTACATCGCGCTAGCGTTTCGGTTTGACCGAATGACCATCGTAGTACGTAAGTACGCCAAAGGATATGGGCTCCAAACATTCGTGTAATGAACACTTATGTTTGTTCAGTGTCTGGGTATAAATAACCTTCTATGTTTTCTGTGCCTAACTCCTCAGATTCCCTCGTAACACACATTTCAAAACAAACCGTGAATAACGTAAGCAGAACGTACGAAGAGACCTCGGCTACAATTTTATTTATCCGCCACTGGAATGAATTTAAGCACCCCTTGAGCTTGTATTTTCTTAGGAGCCTCCTTAAATCTGGGGACTATGCATGGTAGGGTTGCTACTGCGGAGAAAACGTATACTGCGTGGACATTTTAGAGGCAAGAGATCAATAAAATACTTAACTTAATTGCAACTGGTTCGACAATCCGAGCAGTCTCGGTCTCCAAAACAAGAGATCGGCGTTTCGGTCAATCCTGCACTACTTCTTGCCATTATTTCCCTGGAGTCCCTGGAGATCACGCAGATCTACCAATCTTAAGACGTTCACTCTTACCAATGATACTTTGGTCAGCCGACCAACTTTCATAGATAGAGAGACCAAAGCATCATCTTCAATGGCTTGACCAGACCATCTCGAGAAGTTGGACAAAGAAACACGTCTCGTAAAGAAAACATAGGCCAGCCCTAGGCTAGTTAAGCCATGTTATATAGCCCATATTTATATAAATTACCATGTAAAATATCCATCCTATATCGAAGTCTAGTTCTCATTTATAGTATGAAAAATACAATGTTACTACAAACACAAACTTAAAGTTGAAATTACTAGAAAGTTACTAATCATGCGAAAAAATAATTTAATATTTCTTATGACTGAATTATTTCCAAGCATTTATTATTAACGCCCTGCCAACCCTAGCCACATTCCACTTACACCCCGCGCCCACCGCACAATGCCACTGTATGTCATAATTTTTGCCTACCCCAAATATATTTGCAGAACAAAAGGCATCTTAATGAATGTATCGCTAAATTCGCAAAACCATTATTAAGCATTGTTACCGACTCCGCGTCTCGTGGGATTGTACGCGTAGGGTACCGCAAGAATGAGGACGGGATTTTTAACAGACTTGATGAGAGCTCGCGTGGCCGAGTGGATTCTTGAGTTTGTGATTCATAATGTTAAGCAACGTGAGCATTGACGGAGGATGGGTGACCAGATGTGACCATTGATCAATAATTCCGTAAAGAAAACAAGCACATCGACGAGGCTGCCAACAGGTGTTATCTGTTTGAAACTGATTTGTCCCGTAAATTAATACAAAGTGCTGCCACATAGATGGTGCTGCCACTGCTGGTGAAGAAACGGAGAAGGAACATTAAACTTCTTCTTTCAGGGACTGATGGACGTTGGAGTGTACAGTAGTGGTCACCTCGTAGTAAACTAAAGACATAATCTCTCTAATCGAAGGCTTTAATAGCCTTAGTTAAGCAGATGCCAACTCTTGACTTGTCTGTATCGTTAGCAAGTGTGTTAGCAAGGCTTATAAACTACTAAGTATGGAATCAAATAAATGAGGATCTACTATACATACTACTATACTTTATATAGATCGGCAGCGCACTTGTGACTCCTCTGGTGTTGCGGGTGTCCATAGGCGGAGGTAGCCACTCAATGACCATCAGGTTATTCATCTGTTCGTCTGTCCCCAACATCATTAAAACTATTTTAGCTTTATAATCGTCATATACCGAACCACGGGTCTTAAAAAGTTGTACTTTTCCTCTTTTTGTCCTATCATTTTGGGCGGCTCATTTTCGTCTACCCCCACTATAATGGAACAATGAGCTCGTATGCTTACAATGTTTTTAATTCAGAACATAGTGGTTGGTTTGTCTCCGCCATTATTTCGTGATCTCTCTACTGTGCTCAAATTGGGAATTGACTGCAGTGCAGAGAAGAGTTTATTCTCAGCAAATCTTTTTTTTAGAATCATTAATCATCTCAGGGAGTTTAATTTGAATCCGCACATCTCATATTGACCTGACTCCGTATTAAGTATATAGCTAAAGCACTTGTAGGTATTCTATTTAAATCTAATCTCGAGATAGTAAAGAACTTTATCAGACACTAGTGGCCCGCCCTCACTTCGCTTCGGGACTGTAATTCAGAAATGAACCAATAGATGGCGCTGTGCTCAATTACATCGCGCAAGCGTTTCGTGTTTTCGTTTTACCTATAAGCAAGTCGTTGTCTATAGAAGTTATCTCTTTATAAATAGTATAGAAGACTAGTGGCACACTCTCCGTTGTCTAATGTATTTTTTTTAAAGTGGCTCAGTATATTGGCTTCTCTCAGCCTTGTAGAAGATAAGAAAGAGAAGAGCCCACAATTCCATTGCAGTTACAATGGACGTGTTATGACGTGAGTATGAGAGGTTTAACAAAAAAGCTAGGATACCTACATACATTTTCAGCAAACTTAATACTATCTACTCAACACCTTATCTTCCTTTTGAGAGGAACAGTTGAAACAACAATCTTTCAACTCGCAGAGAGCGTAACAAAACGTAAGAAATTTAAACCAACGTGTTACCCCCCAACGCCCCCCCTCTCAACACCCCCGTTCCTTTCTTTCCGCAATTCTATACAAAAGTTTGAGTAAGAGTAATACACGTCTTGTTGTCTTGGGTGTAGGGGGGCGTAGGTTCGGAAAATTTCAGGATAGGTAGAGACAACCGGTTAAATTTGTTGAGGGTAGTGGTTTGTCTGAGGAAGACTCTCGCTTCTTCAATAATAGGCCTACTCGATTGTAGTTCGAACTTCTCTCGATAGACGAAGCAGCGATTTCGCTGCACTGAGCCAGTGAGTGAGGGTACCGCGAGGCCCAGTCGGGGGAAGTGGAAAGGTGGGCAGCACAATTTATGACTACACTGTTTGCTGGCATCCTAGAGAAAATAACATGGTATTTGAAGTTACTGTAGTCACCTTTTAATATTTTTTAGTTAACATACATCGTTCTTTTTTTGAACAAAATGTTAAACATTCGGTGCTATTGTACGCATTTGTGATGCCTCAGGTGTTGCAGATGTCCATGGGCGGCGGTGATCACTTACCATCAGGTGAGCCGTATGCTCGTTTGTCCGCTATAAGTGAAAAAAAATGTTGACAAAACTTAATTACAAAGCTGGAACTGACAAGTCAACTCCATTATGTACGGGGTCTTAAAAGTTAAAGGTCTTCCTGATTTCCACCCGCATGGTCGCCCCAATATCTCGAGTTGGAAGCCAATTGTTCTGAAGATTGGTTTAAGCCTCCGCATGTGATCTTAATTAATGAATACGAACGAATGACTAAGCTTATTTCGTTAATTTATTTATAACGAAGGCTTTGTGCGAGCGAGTGGCTGTGTAGGGTTGGCAGAATAAGAAAATTATTAAAATACACGCGGGAGGCGGCTTCAATCGCTTACCGTGAGGTGACTACCATTTACCCCGAATGGGCCTTTGATGCCCACACTAAATATATGTAATAATGAAGGTCCTAACAAACTAAAAATGAATATTCATCATAAATAAACATTTTAGAAAGAAAAAAAGAAGGCGATGTTTAATTAATACACATAATTGGTAAGAGAGTAGAGTTAATGAAACATTACCGTCTGCTATAAATCATTCGTTCACACCCAGCACCTGCGCTGTGTTTCGCCGAGTGAATGAGGGTAGCAGAAGCCCAATTGCAGGGTAAGTGGGTTATAGATTGGCAGCGTACTTGTAACTCTACTGGTGTTGCAGGTGTATATGGGCTGCGGCAATCGCTTACTACCAGGTGATCCGTCTGCTTGTCTGCCACCTATCATATAAAAAATATTAGTTATGAATGATACTGGTGCAGCAGGTGTCTAATGGCGGCGGCAATCGCTTACCACCAGGTGATCCGTCTGCTCGTCTGCCACCTATCACATAAAAACACACACCACGAATCACGAATTATTTATCATAAACGGGGATGGCATGTGGCAACCCTATACTTATATGTGAATAATTTTATTGTGTTGCGGATTCGTGGGATCTTTGGAAATTACGTGTTTGTTTCTTAGATTAGCGAAATGAAGCGAAAAGCAATTTGAAGTAGGAATAAACATGTACTCGTATTCGAATATACGTGTTCGTTTGTTGGGTAGAAAATGTAAATGTGGAGATTTCATCCTGCATGTTGATTCTTTGTGAATAAATAGTTACTTTGTTCAGTTTATCTTTATTTCATAAGCTAGAGCCTTGGTAGATCAGTGGATAAAAAGGTGCGCCTTCTAACAGGAGGTCGTGGTTTTGAATCCGAGCATGCACACACATACCAGACATACCAGAGTCACCGACATAGCCCACCGAATTAGCAAACTGAAGTGGCAGTGGGCTAGTCACATTAGCCGCAGAACTGACAACCGTTGGAGCCATAAAGTCCTTGAGTGGAGACCGCGACTCGGCAAATGTGCTACAAGATGGGATGACGACATTCGAAGGCTGGCTGGAGTGAGCTGGATAAGAGTGGCCGAAAATCAGGAGCGGTGGCGTTCATTGGGGGAGACCTATGTCCAGCAGTAGACGAGCGTGGGTTGCTGATGATGATGATGATGATGCACACACATACCATATTTCGACCGTTCAGTCGGAAGGGTGGAAAAAAATCATGAAGGTATCTACACGCGGTAATAACACTTTAATTTTGAGATGTGATTTCTTTATTTGACAAGCAGGATCATAATAATGCATCAAGGTTAAGTCATGAAATTAATTGATGACGCACGCCTATGTCGCTTACTTATAGAGTATGGTGTATGATAGCCCCATTGGTTATGATACTATGGAACTCCGTATTAGTTTCTTAAGAATAAATGTCAAGACTTTATTGACAATGTAGGTATACCTGCACTAGTGAAGAAGCTAATGATGTTTAACCAAAACTGTGGTGACTTATAATCTATTATTTTTGCGGGAGTAGACGGGCAAACGAATCTTGATGGTAAGCGTTTAAACGCCCAAGGAACTAGCACCACCAAAGGAATCAGCGACTTTATTTATTTTTATTTTTTTATGTAATAGGTAGCAGACGAGCAGGCGGATCACTGATGGTAAGCAATTGCCAGCCGCCCATGGACACCTGCAACACCAGTCGAGTCACAAGTGCACTGCCAACCTTTTATCCCCTTCCCCCCAGTGGGCCTCCGGTACCCTCACTCACTTTATAAAGGAATACGCTCAATTCTTGAAGGTCGCATCGAAAATACGTTCCTTTAAACGTACAACTGATTTTCCTCCTCTAATGATGCGGCGAAAAATAATTCAAAAGGACTTTTCTTGCCGAAAAGTAAAAAAAAACTTAGTAGACAGTATTTGAGAATTCTCTTCAAAAGGGTTCCTCTGTTTGCTGAATCTGTGTGCCCTTTGCTCGGGTCTAGATCGAGACAGTGTGTGCGTCTTATCGTACGGGGACACACAGTCTGCCTGCTGTACCGTTCGCAGAACAAATGATTAGATTATTTTCTTTAAAGCATCAACGTGATTTCTAGTTTTTATTTATTTATTAAATTTAATAACACAGGCTCTTAAACCTAATTACGTAAATAAACTCTGAGTTTATTGCGTTTACAAAAAAGTAAAAATTGCAAATAAAATTATTACATTTTATAAAACGAAAATAGATAAGTATACTTAACAGACCTCTACACGCAGTCTTTCTCACAGAAGGACTGGTACATGGACACTAAACTGTGCCACTAGATTGTGTGGGTTATAGAACAACTCCCCCAAGAATTTCTAGTATTTTTGGCTGGTCACTGTTCTAACCTAACCTAACCAATATTTTTGTGATGATAATATTGACTAAACTCTACCTAAGTACTAAACGAAAACATAATTTGGTTACGTTAAAACAGTGACCAGTCAAAAAATCTTGAAATTCTCGAGCGAGTTGTCCCATAACCTAGCGTAGTGTAGGATGCCCACTGGCTGGTGTAGGATGCTCACCTAGATGGAGTACGATCTAGATATTGTTAGATTTTTTTTCTAACCGTACGCTAAACAAATATTCCGCACATTATCGGAGCATCGGTCCGTTTGAAATATTCATACGGTAACTAGAAGGCATTAATGTTCAATGCGCTTTTATCATGCGGCGTCGTCTACATTGTTGCATTTTTCTCTGAACATTTGCAGAGATGTGGACTGTAAGACGGAGAGTCAATATTGAAGAAGGTAAAGGGTGGATTTTGTTGTGGAATCTGTTTGACGTGTAGGTAGGTGCCGACCTACTGGGATTTTATTTGTTAATTTATTTATAACGATATATTTATGTGCGAGCGAGTGATGTGTAGGGTTGTCAGAATAAGAAAATCATAAAAATACCCGCCGGATGCGACGTCTCGCTTACCGTCAGAAGACTATCATTTACCCCGAATGGGCCTTTGATACACACAGTAACTATAGGTATGTAATAATGAGAGATTTTATTTCTTCTTTAAATTGATTAAGAAAGTTTGCCCAAGTTTCTCATCTTAGGAAATAATACATAATTACCAGGTTCGTAGGTTCGAATTTGGGATTACACCTCTAGATTTTCGTAATCTATGCAGGTTCCGTGGGAGAGCCACACTTCGAAATGAATGGGTCTGCTCGACAGAGTGATACCACGGCCTCACAGAAGACCGGCGTAAAGCAACACCTGCACTGTGTTTCGTCGAGTGAAATCAGGATTCAGAAGTCTTGTAAGGGGTCATCAGGGAAAGGGTCGGCGTAGTGTGACAACGGGTAGGATTGTTCTTTCTGACGCCACGTTTAATCTTGTCATCATCATCATCATCATTTCAGCCAATAGACGTCCACTGCTGGACATAGGCCTCCCCCAAAGTTCTCCACACAGATCGGTCCTGTGCCACCCGCATCCAAGGGACTCCCGCGACCTTCACCAGATCGTCGGTCCACCTGGTGGGAGGCCTGCCACGGCTGCGGCCTCCTGCGCGTGGCCTCCACTCAAGGACCTTTCCACCCCAACGGCCGTCTGTTCTCCTCGCAATGTGCCCTGCCCATTGCCACTTCAGCCACGCAATTCTTTGTCTAATCTTATATTATTTGTGTTTTAATCTTGTCACAAGGTGCCTAAACCTGAACTGGAATAATAACACATTAACTAACATCTCCGTAGACCTCAATTACATTCGTCTCCTCCCTTTCTTTGCATTATTCCATCGCCGCGTGATTTCATTCCATTATGTTTAATTCCGCAAACCGCATGTCGCGACAGACAGAGCGATTCTGTTATTAGATTACATCCAGTCTGTGGAACATGAGATGAGCATTGACTTTTATTTCCATTCGATTTCAGGCACTGGTACGTAAGTGACTGCGGAACAGTAATAATGCGAATAAGGGAAAAATTTAAACCTCTAGTTTGTAGTCTAACACGCTGAAAGACAAATAGGATTTTTTTATGTGATAGGGTGCAGACGAGCAGACAGATCACCTGATGGTAAGCGATTGCCGCCGCTTATAGACCTGCAAAATTTGTAGAGTCCTAAGTGTGCTGCCAACCTTTAACCCAGTTCCCCCCAATGGGGTCTCTGCGGTGCCCTCACATAATTGAAGAAACGCAGCGCAGGCACTGCTTTGCGCCGGGCTTCTCTGATACCGTGATACCTATTATTTGGTCGAGCTTGGAGATAAGTACCCAGAGGCGGCGCAAGGCGTAGGCGATGTGGGCCACCGCCCACGGCCTCGCGGTACCAGGGGCCTCGTGCCTCAAAATATTTTAAGCTCGCCCGAAGGGGGGTCCCCCAGCGGCTTTATCGGTCATCATCGTCGTAAAATCGACAGAAAAGAAAAGGGCTTCGCGCGAAATCAGTCTTGCCCACATCAAAATTAGATCTTGCCTCGCCACTATAAGTACCACAGAGAACCGGCCTGTGTCCTATGTCCACGTCTATCAGCCTGGAGTCCACGCATATCTTTCTCAACTTCATCCATCCAGCGAAACAGGCCCTTAATATTTCTTAATTTAAGTTTAAGCGACATTACTAAGTCCCTTACATTACTCAAATTGCCTTCAATTACAACATAATAAGGGCACTGCAGTCATTTCACTTGTCTGTCGCAAAACAAGTGAATACAGAGGAAGACTGCAGTTAACCGGTAATTGTTCACCGCAGCCAATCAGCGACGTGTCGCAAAGAATCAAAGCTAAAACCGCCAGGGACGTACTTAGAGTGAAAGGACCCGATGATTAAAATAAATTTGTATTCAATCGTAATCAACTCGCACTGAATATAGAATCATTATACAATATTCATCATTAGACATTAGAAATTTAGTAAAATTGTACAGCTTACCTATAGGTTCATCTCTGCATCGGGTAGGTGCAGTCGTCTGCTATAAAATGTAAACACCTCGGCTCTTATGCCTGGGGTATAAGGTTCATATTTCATTGAGATTGTATTCTTATTAGTGCACGTGGCTCTACGCTCAACGTGGCACTAAAGGAAGCAGAGATCAAAACCCTTAATAAGAGCAGTTTTGTAAAATTCAACAGTTCTGTAGCGCTACCATGAGTTGACATCGAAAACTGACATAACGTAAACTATTGCTCTGTCTCTTTCAAATGCATCACAATGAAAGGGACAAAGCGATAGTTTTCGATAGCGAGGATAGTATTTCAAACTCATGGTAGTGCTAATGATCCCAGATTCTCGTTCAATATCGGCACTCGATCTATCGATATTGGTAGCGCGTTAAATAACGCTTCACAACTCTGCAAAAAATATACCCCCAGTCCGTCCCTGGCCCCAGACAGCTACCTACATGTCACGTTTTCTATTACACACGCAAATTTAACTGCGCAATTATTTTGACTTCTGTGTTCTCTTCAGCCATAATGGCACACTTGGGGTATGTACCAGGGATGTTAAGCCTCCGTTACACAACCGATATCACATTATTCACCATCTCAGCAACCTACCACCTAAAATTGTGCAAATAAATGTCATTTAATTTCTTTTAGCCCTTTTAAAGGTACAGTCAACTCCAAAAATATGTTTACACCTTAGGACCTTGTCACAATACATATTTTAAGAAAACAGAAGTGTTCTACTTTCTTATGTGTATTGTGACAAGGTCCTAAAGTGTATACATATTTTTGGAGTTGACTGTACAATTTTTTTTTTATTAAACTAAATAGGCCAGCGCTTGACCACAAACGCACCTAATGGAAAGTGTAGGATTCACATTCAGGCGACCCATGTGCTCGTCTGACACCTATCACTTTAAAAAAAACCAGGAGTGACAAGACTGCGCTGTTTCGCCGAGTGAGTGGAGGATACCGGAGGTTCAATCGGGGAAAGGGGGTTAAAACGTTAGCAGCGCACTTGTGACTCTACTGGTTTTGCAGGTCTCTTTGGGCGGTGGAAATTGTTTATCATAATCCTTATCTTTCTGCCCTATTCTCAGTTTATCGGGGTCGGCGCAGTATGTTTTCTTCTTCCATTCATCCCTGTCATTCGTCATCGTACCATCATCCACCCCCTTTTCAGCCATGTCATTCTTCACACAATCCATCCATCGTCTGCCATCTACCACATAAAAAAAACCGTCTTACAGAACCGATGTAACCATCTCCCGAACATCCCTAGTCAGTGTAGGAAAGGTAAGACGCGAGACTAGTCACATTTGCCGGGTTTACCACTGGCGACTGCGGTTTGTCTCGAGATGTGTTTTGTTTCGGTGTTTGTGAATAAATCCGTAAATAAAGATACAGTTTACAGGAATTAAGACAGTTTGGTGATTCGTTGAAAAAAGAAAAGCGCGGTTTTTTTATGTGATAGATGTCAGAGGAGTAGACAGATCACCTGATATAAGCTGGTAAGCAATTGCCGCCTCCTAAAGATACCTGCAACACCAATAGTGTCACAAGTGCGCTGCCAACGTTTTAACCCCCTTTAATAACCCCCTTTTCTCGCAACTGGCAAATTCCAGACGAGCGTTTTATATCTACGTTTATTAAAGCGCGTTTTATTGTCAATGAAAACAAAAGACTCGCGAAATTCGAAAAAAGAACATTACTTTCTTCGCGCCATTAAATGTGGTCATAGGAGGTTTCATGCATCGAGGTTTCACTCGTCAACACATAGGTACGACTTGTAGATTTATATGCCATAGCTTAGATATCATTATTATAATCTATGTATAATAACTATGTATAATAATTAAGTGTAATTTATCCGGTGATGATTGGTCGAATCGGGCCTAATTCAGTAAGTAGATAATTAGGTAATTTTATTTTATCAGTCTGTACCGAAACGGTAAACACAAAATCTAGTTAAATACTTCGAGACACCTCGATCATGTCATATCCACATTATGTGATCCTCAGACGGCCTAAGTGCATTATAATGAAGTTTATTTCATTGTCTCAGTTTTCACATGATATGAAAATGTCGTTTTGATGTGTGGCATTGAGATCTCGGATAAGCTGAGTGTGGGCAATTTGGGCTTTAAATTACGGCCATTTGCGAGATATGACCAAAACATGTTCCTTCATTACAAAATGTAGAATAAAGTTAGGTTCATGGTTTCAAAATGATGCTGTCACTTCTACTTATAGTAAGAGTCACAAATGAGAGTGAGCTAATGGTAGATATACGCATAGATTCGAAAAATCTAGATGTGCATGCTCGGAATCGAACCCGACCCCCGATCTGGAAGGCGCGTTGAGATACTATTGCTCATCGAGGGCCTTATAAGCATATTTTTCTGTTATTAGTATGTTGAAGTACAGACGGCTACACGTAAGGTTATCTACAACATTCTGTAAATATTCCACCTAAGTACTTTTTATCACGGTGCAATTTTTCAATTTTAAAACCCCGACACAAAAACTACGGGCTAATAGAGAAAAACTTATTCTCTCCAGATTGGCCGAGTTTTTCGGGTATGTCTTCGTCGTTAGTAGCACGGTAGCAGTCATGCAAAGTAGGAGAATAGACTAAAGAAATTTATGAGATTTGTTCTATAAAATAGTACAAAATTGACGTGGACTACCGAATACTTTATCTGCAAATTATTTTATGGAAAATAAATTCACGCCAAAGTAAACTGTATTAAAATATTTGTTAAGCGCCATCTTACAGTGAACATCTAAACTAACACTAAACTAAAGTCGGAGTCCAAAATACTGAACAGCGACATCTAGATAAATATTCAAGAACTAGCCTTCTCTCGCATAAAATGTAACGTGTTGAGTCAAACTGCGTGTGGGTAGGTAGTATTATTTGATAAAATTTATAGATGGCGTTATTAGAACTTTCTATGACTTCAAAGTATTTAAGAATACCAATAGATGGCGTCTTCAAGCAAAATTATATTTATGTTTTTTTTTGGGTCTAGTAGAGTAAAAAAAAACAATGTACACAAACAATTCAATGCTCTTACTTTAATATCAGACTTTAAAATCTCGCCATTTGTAGGCATAGGCTGAAAAAAAAATTATTTCCGTGATTGTAGAACGGAGACACGCTGTATTTTGTATCACAATAATACCTATTGTTTATGGTTTAGAGGGCCGACGAACAGACGGATCACCTGATGGTAAGCGATTACCGCCGCCCACCACTACTAGTGGTGTTACAAGTGCGCTGCTTACCATTTAACCCCCTTCCCCTGGAGTGGGCCTTCGGTACCCTCACTCACACAGCGCATGCACTGCTTCACGCCGGTTTTCTCTGAGGATGTGGTATTACTCCGGTTGAGCCGGCCCATTCATGCCGAAGCGTGGCTCTCCCTGTTAAACCTTCACGTGACATGTAGCAGTATGGAAAGTAACTAGGGATTTCTGTTTGTCCAGCGTGTAATGATGAGTACCTACGATACGTATTTAATTTACTCCCACTTAATGTTGTACATTAACCTTCGCAGGACGATTTCCAGACACAATCAATCTTTTAGACGTGATAAAAAAGCTTTCATGGTAATGGACTACTGGACTGGGTTATCTCGAGTGGCGTGATAGCTGGATTAGTCAGGGAAAACTGTACAGAAGGGCGGCGGGGAACAAGGTCAAGATCGGCATCACTGTCACAAATTTTAACTTGTTCACGCTTCGGCATGAATTGGCCGCAGTAATACCATGTCCTCACAGAAAACCGGCGTGAAGAAGTCACGCACTTCTTCACGCCGGTTTTCGTCGAGTGAGTGAGGACACCGGAGGCCCAATCCAGGGGAAGGGGGGTTAAAAGGTACGCAGCGCACTTATGACACCACGTGTTGCAGGTGTCTATATAGGCGGCGGCCATCGCTTACCATCAGGTGGTCCGCCAGCTCTTCTGCCACCTAAGTATCATCATGATCATGTTGCTGGACTTAACCTATGGTTTATTATTATTTATTTATTATTGATGATTACATAGTCTCTAATAGCCCAGGTCATCAGGCTACTTTTGAAAGTTTCCAAAATTTTTGCTAGTTTGAACCCAGGGACCCGAAATCACGGCCCAGTACTTTTAAACCACTAGATCAAAAGCTAAAACAAAATATGTAACTTTGAATATGTAGTTGTTGCAGCTGCCATCAAATGTTGTTAAACACTGTGGACTATTTTAACATTCAAACAAAAAAAAAAACACTGCAATGCATAGACAAGCAAATGAAACTTTTAACACCCCGTAGTTTTCCGTCGGGAGTTAATTAGACAAAAGAACCTTCTGTACATTTTTTTTCTTTTTCATCATTAATCTCGTTCACTTTTGGTCATTCAGTCATGATTCTAGGGAGTGACGTCCGCGTTTTTGGCAGCAATCAAATATGGATTTGGATGAAGATGATTGGCTCAATGTAAGTTTTATTTTTATCAATTCCAAAATTTTCCATGTCATCCATATGCTTACCTTACTTTAAGTAATACTTCCTTATTTATAATACACGTTACACTTAGGTAATTACTTATTCTTAATACAATGTGTATCCCAACACATTAACATAATATTAACCGCCTATTCTAGGTAATTAGGTACTAACTATTTTGAAGTTCTGAACATCTTATTCTTTGACTTTTGGAAATTCGACAAAGTTTTTCGACTCTTTTTACAAAATGAATAAGTCAAGTGGCCGACTTTCTATGAATGCGAACTTCCAAAAGTCATCGAACAAATATTTGTCCAGAATGATTGGTAGAAGAGGTGGAGCTACAACGATGTATCGTTTGTCTCCTTCTCACCCTGACTAACGCCGAGATCATTTTTTACGCGCCTTTGACTAGACTTTACCTAAGTACATATAGCCTTTTCAGCACCCGATATTGTGTCAATTGATTTGGTGAGGGTATTCTAAACGTCTTTAACGATTCTTTTCAGCTCGACACTTCACAGTACCCCTTCCCCAACGTCCTTTGGCACATAAAGCCACTCTACGAGATCGTCATCAAGACCTCCGCTATGCTCTTCATCGGGATCATCGGCATTTTCCTCAATTCCATCATCCTCATCATCCTCATAAAGAACAAGTGGCTGTGGAGCGCCAGCAACTACCTCATCGGGAACATGGCCATGATAGACTTGATGACTCTGGTCTTTTGCCCTTGGTTCATGCTGGTCAGGGATTTCTACCAGAATTATGTTTTGAAGAACTTCGGGTGTCGATTTGAAGGATTTATGCAAGGTATGGACTGCAATTAAACAGTTTACTAGGTGTTTGCTAACAGGTAGTAATCAGCCCTTGGCTTTTTATAAAATAACTAGTTCCTTGCCCTCACTTCGTTTAAGGGCATTTATTATTCCACTATGTGCTATGCTAATAGATAGCGCTGGGCGGCGATTTGGTCTAGTTCCCCTCATAAAGAGTTGTGGAGGTCTGATGGCCGTCGCTTCATTGTAATTACCAGACTCCTGAAATTCTTATGGTTTATGCGTATTGGTTTACCTCAAGCTCCAAACGCAACTGAAATCAATTTCAGTCAGTCTCATTTTTTTTTATTGAAAGCTATTCATAATAGTATTTACTCTAACTCTTCAATTTCAGCTTCTCTCCTTCTTGCCTGTGTGGCTGCAGTGATGCTGGTGTCCTATGACCGATTGGCATCAGCAGCGTTGACTTCGGATGCCAGGATCACCAAGTCAAAGGCCCCCAAACTGGTCATCATCTCGTGGTTTTTCGCTATGACTCTTTCTTTACCTTGGATCATCAAAAGAGAATATACGGTTGGTATTTCATACATCTAGGAATATTTAGCAACATCCTTAGCTAGATTTAGTCATGAACTCCGTTCCTGTTAAACCTATATCTCATTATGTTTTGATTTGTTAACCACGGACGTCTTTCTTTGACGTCCATTTTGGTAACGATGCTGAAAATAGGACAAGCTGTCGAAAGATAGTTCAGGAGAAAGTGATTCGACGGGGTCACGCATGGCTCTCAGCTTAAGTAAAATTAAGATTGTGTTTTATAGGAGCGACAATGGAAGGATCATCTGGAGACGTTTTGCGTTGAAGACGTCCAAGTATTGGGGATATATTGGCATTTCACACTGTCCCTTTTAGTTTGGATCCCACTTGGTCTGATGGTTCTCACTGTAAGTATTATTTTTAGTTTGTTTTTCTTACGAAAAGATTGATTTATTTTTATCACAAGAAAAAATTGAGAAAATAACAGGTACAAAAGACTTAAAGTAAACTAATGTGCTTTATGAAATTTAAGATTAACTTTAAAGACTTTAAGGAGGTAATGATTGAGGCGACAAACGAGCAAGCGGCTCGCCAGATGCTAAGTTACAGCCGACCATGAACATCTTCGAGATCAAATGAGTTGCGTTGTTTTAAAAATTTCGTTTAGTTCTCTAAGTAATCGCGGCAAGAAATCTTTGTCAGACATTAGGTTAAGCTTGTTTTTTCTTTTTCTAAGTATGGAACGATTATGTGGCGTCTTGAATGGAGTGCCAGAGAGCTGTCCTCCCGTGGGGGTGGTAGAGTGGTAGCCAGAGCCAAGCGGAGGGCCATGAGGATCGCAGCCTGCGTCCTCCTGGCAGCTATCATCTGCAGGCTCCCGTATACTGTGCTGATCTACTGGAGGAACCGCTTGAGTATGGAGATCAATTCGGTAAGATTCCACTGGCACTGGTACCCCGTACCGTATTTATAATCAGTCAGTCAGTTCCGTCTGACGTATGTTTCCATTTTTGGCGTTATCTTTTTCATCAGGTGGCAATAAGCCAAGTGATAGTGGTGTTGGTACGAACTAATTTAATATCTCTAGACTAGTGTGGTGTTCTTAAGTTGTCCAGGAAAACTTATTGCATTAGTTTCAAGCCGTACCGATAGATGGCGTTGGGTGACAATTCCAAAATGAAACTGTTTCCACTTTTTTCGATTATTTATAAATAGTGTCTTAGATGCGATCCCACATTCTGACTTATTTTCTTTACGTCAAATGTAGTTGGCAGATGAGCAGATTCATCACCTGATGGTAAGCAATTTTTGTCTTCCGGATTACGTCTCTACCCTTATTCCACACAGCGTAAGCTCATGTCAGTTCTTCTACCTGTATGTCCTATTTACTTTTCCCTGATCTCTAGGTGGAAGGCAGCTACGACGCCATGTGGTTCGCAGCTAACTACCTGATGTACACCAATAGCGCCATCAACCCCCTGATCTATGGCTTCACCAACTCAAGGTTCAGGAAAGCCATGGACAGGACGCCGGGAGTCAGGGTGTTCAAGTTTGGCGCCTGGTGCTGCGTCTGTGCTGTGGTGAGGATCTAATTCTATTTATGCAGGGTGTATCTGTGAACATTTATATCCTTTCAACCAAGTGTTCTATCAACCATTCTAAACAACAATTTTGTTCCATGACTTTTGAAAATTCGCATAAAAAAATTTATCTTTCCATACAAAGTCTGTACGTGACTTGGTCATTCATAGTACAGGAGTTGCCTTAGTTTGAGACCAGGTTGATTGGTGTGATTGTCTGGCGCATTTATTTATTTAAAAAATCTATAGAGAATAGTTTAAACAGAGACAGATTATAATGGTGTTCTCTCCATTTTGGTCGATCTGCTCTTTCTTTACTTGTTATTTTCTCTTTTGGTTGTCTAGCTACTTATGCATAAAAAGATTTGTTACTTACACTTATATTTTTCTAAACTTACCTAATACGTTCTCTTTATCCAAACAGTTTAGAAGGAGGCAACTGGTACCAGCAGACAAAAACACAGAGAAGATATTTGTGGTAGAGACCAGTCCTCGACCGAACAAGAAACTGGCACACGTCATCAAGAATATCCTCCACATCAACAAGGATACGTTAGACTTCAGCGTCAAAGCCGATGAAATGACCACCAAGCCCACGAAGATAACTCCTGTGAGGACTGATCAGGTCTGAGGATCAAGGATAAAGAAAGGAGTGGAGAAGAACATCACAAGGCAGAGGTCAAAGCAATAGCAACGAGGCTCTGTATTTGAATCAACAGTAGAAAGAGACGTACAATCTTTTTACTGTTGATTCAAATACAGAGCCTCGTTGCTATTGCTTTGACCTTACTCACATCTCACAAATGATGGTCATCATAGTAATGATGACCATCATTTGTAGTGGTAACTTGATTTCTATTATGGAAGCCTTTGCCTTGCAGTGGGGCAATATATAGGCTGATACTTTACTTTTTTTTTACTCGCAACACGAAGGCATTACACTGATGGAAACCAATATTCTTAACTAAAGAACATAGGATCTTAGCTTTTCTCTAAAAAATAGTATCTTTCGCCTCTGGTCAATAAGTCGGTAGTCGAAAAATGTAAATTAGAAGAGAGATGATTTAGGTTCTGTTTTTGTCGAACATCTTTTCAACAAGTTGGCTATTCCTAAATACGAAAAGCGTTTCACAGTAAAATGTTTTATTTTGTAAATGTCTTTTTATTCTTATATTGGATAAGATTATATTCATTTGGTCACCGATGGTAAGTATTCCATCCATCCCATCCAACCATAACCGTCAAACCAGAATTACTGTACTATTTCCATGTCCTTGACAAATAAATCGTGTGAAGGTTTCGTGAAGATTCCAATGGCTTTTTTAATCTGATAGAAGCTCAAATTGTGAAGACTTAATTATCAGAGGATGGTAAACCGCCAATCCTGTCGATGGTTACTGGTCTTTTTTCTCATATCATGCTTTAATTCTCCTTACTCTCCATTTTCTGTAGCATCCAACATCTGAGTCATTTCTTGCACTTTGGCTTCCAATGTTTCTCTCATGCGAGGGTCTACCCGAAGAATGTTGGCAGCCTCTTGAAGGAGCACCATGCTTTCCATAAGTTGGTCCTGTGGAAGAGAAAAATCATTCGGTTAGGTTAGGCGTATATTCGTTATGTTTTAATGTCAAATGCAAAAGGTTAGGTCAATAATAAAAGTTGTACAAAAATCTGCTGTTTCATACAAAATAGAATATCCACCCAGCAATAATGTATGAAGCAGCAGAGATCTTTTTCCCTTATATTGTTGACCTAACATCCTACCGAAATGGGCTTTTATTTTTTTTTAACATGATACAGCCTTCTTCATAATATGAAAAAGACTTCGTCATTAAAATATTATGTTTATGATGCCCATCATCCTTTAAAGAACATAATATTTTTCATTGGGCAGTTAATAAATAGGTTCGTGCTTTGAAAATTCAGATATTTTCTTATCATCATTATCATATCAGCCCACATTGACCAACTACTGAGTATAGGCCTCTTCTCTATCCTGTCACTTCTTACGGTCACCTCCAGCCTCACCCATTGTTTCCCCGCTACCATTACAATATCGTCAGACCAACTTTCTTATAGGTAGGTGCATAAATATAATAGGTGAAACCTATAGGTATTGCTTATATCTTTAGACGTCTACTGAGTTTGTAAAATCTGGGTCGTGAATGTTTTGTGAACGTGAACAAACATTGGCAATCATCCAATCTACGGGATCTGAAGATGTTTGTTTTGGAAATTCAAGATGTTTGTAATTTATTTTATGAATATGGAGGCACTTAGATTACAATTCGTAGCCTAATCGTCAATTATTAAAATTGGTGTATTGAAATAGGGCCAATATTAATCTGATTAAAGAGGGTGTGTAAACATTTACGTCCATTCTACCAACCGGTCTGAACAACGTTAAATTTGTTCTATGACGTTTAAAAATTCGCATAAAAATATTTTGAACCGTTCATACAAAGTCGGTCGTGACATTGTACGTGTACATTTTGTATGGGGAGTCGCAAAATTTTTCGACGAATCCCCAAAAGTCGTCGAACACACTCACATCACAAGCGATATAGCGCTCGGTCAGTTCCACATTAATCACACTCCTTCCTAATGTCAAGCCTTTTGTGTGCGAACACACGGTACCTCCGGCAAAAATTAATTGGTAACTTTAGTTAACGATTGGTGTTGGAGACGAATGCTCAGAGTATCTTGGACGGAATTGGGTACTAACGTTTCTATACTCCAGGAACTAGGAGTTAAGCAGCGTCTATCAAGTTTTGTACCGACTCTTCAATCTATTCGGATACATCTCATTCAGCGTCTCGCTGCCCAAGGCAGGGGCACTCGCGGATGGTCACCAATGCGATCACTAATCTGGTGAATAAAATAGTGGATGGAGCATTGCACAAGTGCTTAAGAGCGTCTGCTAACAGGGACAGATGGTGGGACGTCGTGAAGCGTGCTAAATCGGCGACACTAGAAAATACTGGCAGATGTTGACCACGACTAGTCTGGTAAGAGCATACCTGAGCCCCAGCTTTAGTAATCTTGTCAGTCTCGAACTCCCGCTTGGTCTGCACGGTCATGGCGGCCTGCAGGTCCAGGAGGAGTGTCCCCCGGAACCGGCTCCAGCCTGGCTCCAGCTTGTCAGCCAGCTCTAGGAGCTCGTGGCAAAGTTCTATCTTCCGCTGGAGCAGTTGGTCTGATAACTCTGGAATGGGGAATGGTTGTGTTTTATAATAATAGCTGCAAGTGCCAAGAGTTGTTACCCGAAATTTAAAGGAGACAAAAGACGATAAAGCAATTCTAACGGTACAGAGAGCTACTAAAAGTATAAAATACAACGTTTTGTCCTACCCTTCTTCCGATGTAGGACTTTTTGTATGGACCAAATATTTTTATAAAATTGTTTGATCTTTTTATAATATCGTGAAAATTGTTTTCTGGACGTTAGAATACAGCGAAACCTTCTCAAAAATGAGAACTAATTTAGTTAAACTATAAATTGTAGGTAAGTAACCTAATATTTCGTACTTTAACGTCGTAAGGCCCAGACAGCAGACACAATGGAAAATCAATTGTTTTATGCCCCATAAAAGGCTTTTGGGTCTTACGACGTTAGTAAATAAAAATATCATGCTGTTGTCTCTTTTATAAAATATATCCTATTCTATTCTTCTATTCTAATAGTACCTTTATTATATGTACATTGTTGTATTGTCATGCAAATGCCAAGACAGTTGTATTATGATGCTCTGAACTGCTCTGTTTTTTTTACCATGGCCTATTTGGCAAACTAATAATGTAGGTATAAATCTCCGTTCGACAGTACTGTAGTGACAATGACCCTAGTATGATAATTATAGTTCGGTACCATTATTCATTATGCAGACTACAAGAATATCAACTTTTTAATTAGCTTTGCCAAATCGCTTATCACTTTTTCACTTGGTCAAACAATGGTGATATTTACCTGTCAACATGTATCCTTTAAAGTTTCCATATATCTGTATTAACGCCAGTTTAGCTTGAACAACTAGGTGATTGTTCGGATGCAACGTCTGACTGTACTTCTGAATAAAATCTTCATAATCTCTTGGTCCGTCCTTTTTCAACTTCTTCAACTCCTGTGATAACGCGTTATTGCCCCAAAACATCTGCCTGCTCAGAATAAAATGGTCGCAACTCTCGCATTTCCAAGTAGCCGCCTCATCCAAAGGATCTGACGATATTAACATCGGTATTTTCTCCGAATTAAAACCACCTGGTCCATTGCAAATTGAACAGTAAATACTACCAAGATACGTGCCAAGTTCCGTCGGATCTTTGCATCGTTCACATTCACAATCGAAACATTTATTGGTTCTGAGATGTCTTCTGCGATCCAATGTACCCCACAAAGACTGGGTATACGAGGCCGTAATCAAATCGCCTTTGGCTATAGGTACTGTAGCTATAAACGCCAAGCAGTAATCGTCACCGACAATTATATGGCGAGTGTTCGGCTTACAACTGTGGTTCATCATAGATGCAGTGATATAAATACCTCTCAGTTTCTTGGTTCCGTCTGGAGATCGCACATCAAAAGCGTTGGTGTCGAATATCGAAGCCACTTTCAAGATTGTCTCCTCATCGAATGGGAGTCCAAGGACTTGGACGACAAATGTCACTAAGTTAGCCTTTAATACTAATGTAGAGCGGGGTATTCATTCGATCTTCCAAGTGAGATTCTAAGGCCATAATGTTTTCGTACTGTCTGGGGTTTGTTGTGTTCATCATTAACACTCTAAGTGGAGCTATGACACAGTAAGCTGCTTCACTTTTGTCAGGAGATTCGTATTTAATGTTGCACTTGTACTTTCTGTCAGTCATGATTTTGCATTCAGCTTTATGCACTTCAGCCTTTTCACACTCCGGTCCGCAAACGGGCCAATTGCACGAGGAACATTTGGTAAAATCATAAGTGTCCTTAATCTTGACTGGTTCAAGTTTCTTGCCACACACGAGGCATTGTGCAGGGCAGGAGATTTTGGGGCCCAAGACTGCTGGTTTCTCCTTGAGGATCATTTCTCCCTGCTTGATGTCTCGGGTGGCGACCATATGCCGGCCATGCGTGTCCGAGTATTGAATCTTGAAGGCGCAACATTTGAACTTGTGCCCTTCACGCCAGCCTAGTTTCTGGTGAGCCTTGGAGCAGTAGTAAACGAGTTTGCATCCTCCACACGTCTGGCTTGCGGGTTGTTGACAAACTTCGCATGTTGGGATTTCTTTTTTCGGATAGTCCATTTTAGTTTCGCAATACAAGGGCCGAGGCGCCCGTCCCGGTCAGCTACTAACACAATACTCGTTTTAAATAGATAGACGTATAATTAACACGCCGGTTGCGAGCGGGAGACGTGCCAACGAAATGAAGTATGAATATTTGTTGCGAATGATCTTTTGTAATAATACAAATGGTGGTGATTTGGTTGGCATATCAGAGCATTGTTAGCGCGACGTTGAATTATTTAGGTTTTCGACGAGTACAGTTTAACTGATACTAAGTGCTATTCTTTAATAATATGATGTGTATTATCATACGAGTATAGGCACTTCCACTAAAAATTTGTGTGAACGAAATCTAGTACTTACCTAAGTAGATTTTTTAATACGTCATTTATCGTAAATAGGATCAATGAACACAAAAAAGTTAGCCACTTGTTGCTTTGTTACCCTTCGTGGGCGAGTCTGACTCGCACTTGGTTTCTTAATTTTTGTATGGGAGACTTAAGTGAAAATATCAGCAGAGCTGTCGCGGTGGTAACCTTATGTAGAGTCTGGTAACAGTTAATTTCAAAAACGCGTTTTTTATTTGGGAGCCCCTCTTAAATACTTTTTTTTAGAAGTTTATGTTGTGATAGCGGCAAAAATTGTAAAGTGTAAATTACAATTGGGTAGCGTTTGCGGTTATTAAGATACCTACAGCGTAGCGACTAGCGACAGACGGACGGATAGACATATAGCGAAGTCTCAGTTATAAGTTCCCGTACTACCCTTTCAACGTCCCGTTGGTTAGTGTTTAAGTACCGGGTCATGATCTCGGGACGGGCCCAATTCCTGGGAAGAGCAAGTATGTTTCGAACATAACAGAGGTTTATGATCACCAATCCTCATTAGGCAAGCGTGGTGATTAGGCCTAACACTAAGACCATATTATGTAAATGATTATGATTATGATTATGATTAAACCCATCATAGTAGCGATGACTTGAATTCTGTGATGGATGCATTTGCCCTGCAACGAGACAGTATAGAATAAGAAAATAAATCATTTATTTGCTTATGAGTAGGGTATACAGTACTCGAAAAAATTGGCTGATACCTACTTTACTTCACTACTACCCTTTCAACGCCCCGTTGGTTAGTGGTTTAAGTACCGGGCCATGATCTCGGGGTCCCGGGCCCAATTCCTGGGAAGAGCAAGTATGTTTCGAACATAACTGGGGTTTATGATCACCAATCCACATTAGGCAAGCGTGGTGATTAGGCCTAATCCCATCATAGTAGCGATGACTTGAATTCTGTGATGGATGCATTTGCCCTGCAATGAGACAGTATAGAATAAAAATAGAAATCATTTATTTGCTTACTAGCGGCCGCCCGCGACTTCGTCCGCGTGGAAAAGTAACTTTTTACCCCCCTTTCAACCCCTTACAACCCCCTTTTCGCAATAAAAAGTAGCCTATGTTCTTTCTCAGGGTCTAGATTATCTGTATACCAAATTTCATTAAAATCCGTTGAGTAGTTTTGGCGTGAAAGAGTAACAGACAGACAGACAGACAGACAGACAGACAGACAGACAGACAGACAGACAGACAGACAGACAGACAGACAGACAGACAGACAGACAGACAGAGTTACTTTCGCATTTATAATATTAGTATGGATGAGTAGGGTATACAGTACTCGAAAAAATTGGCTGATACCTACTTTACTTCACTACCCTTTCATACCCAAAAGTCATGCCTAAACACACGACCTAGTAGCAAGATTTTATCCAGTAGCTGAGCTGATGAGCATTTACAGCATCCGTCAACAAATTTACCGGTGGACTAGGTCAAAGCAAAAATACCCTGCAGCGATGACTGATAACGTGATGAGAAAACGTTTTAGGGTTCGGTAAGCCAAGTGACGAAAAAATCGAATCCATCATAGAAATCAAGTCATCGCTACTACGCTCCACCTCGGTGGTCTAGTGGTTTAAGTACCGGGCCATGATCTCGGGGTCCCGGGCCCAATTCCTGGGAAGAGCAAGTATGTTTCGAACATAACTGGGGTTTATGATCACCAATCCACATTAGGCAAGCGTGGTGATTAGGCCTAATCCCATCATAGTAGCGATGACTTGAATTCTGTGATGGATGCATTTGCCCTGCAATGAGACAGTATAGAATAAAAATAGAAATCATTTATTTGCTTTTGAGTAGGGTATACAGTACTCGAAAAAATTGGCTGATACCTAGGTACTTTACTTCACTACCCTTTCATACCCAAAAGTCATGCCTAAAGTAAAGACAAAGTACATAGCAAGATTTTATCCAGTAGCTGAGCTGATGAGCATTTACAGCATCCGTCAACAAATTTACCGGTGGACTAGGTCAAAGCAAAAATACCCTGCGGCGATGACTGATAACGTGATGATAATTTCATTTAATTTTCTCCAGTGTCGGGTCTATTTTTTAGACAGGTATCTTCCAATCACCTGCGTAAGCGCACCCTCAGTGTAATCCGCAATACGATTATTGACAACCCGTTTAGCGCAGTGGTTTGGTTTGAGCGCCGGTTGAGACGCAATGGTCGAGGGTTCGATTTTCGCATCAACACAAAATATTTATTGATGAAACAGATATTTGTGTTGAGTCTGGGTGTTTGTGTTACTTTACTAGTTCTTGGTTTTCATAGTACAAGGGGAAACCATAGTTTGGTGCCAAGATAATGTACCTACATATTATGTTAAGTATGTCCCTATGTTGTCTCAATTTTTTAAGCAAGCACATGTGGAACTTCTCATACTTAAATTTCATACACAAACTTGAAAAAAAGTCATACTTTGACAATATTTCAGATCAAAAATTTTTCTTTCATTTAATGAAAGAGGAAGAAAAAGTAGAATTATTTATTCAAATCACGGGTTCTCATGATTTCACATCAGAATCTGGCGATCTATTCCGAAATAAAATATACGGAACACTCCCGTAGAAAAAATGCAATCCTAACAAACAATACAATATCGCAGCTGAACTGTACACCGCTCTTGCGCAAAGACCATCCTCAGAGTAACCAGCCAAACAAAACCGCAATGTACACCCTCATTCCCTCAACTCCGCCACAAGCCGCCATCATTCAAACATTCCTCATTCATTCATTCGAGTTTTTCTTACGTCATTATAACTTTGCTATAATTTCCACCGGACTTCAGTATGAAAGCTTCCGCGGAGTAGAGACGGCGTGTTATGGGATATTTTTCCATGTGATAGTTTGTGCGGATTTTGGAATTTCTGTGTGGTATTGGAGAGGTTTTGCTATTTTATGTGAGTATATTTTTGGGTTTTATGCTCCGTCACATCAGGTCCTGGCTAAAGTACTAACCTACTCATAGGTATGGCGTAATTCAAACTTCGAATATTTTCATATTACTTGTAAATCTCCTTACATTTTATAAATCTGTATGCAAGCGGTCAGTATTGTAACGTACAAATGGCTTAGTGTGTGATTTAGTTAGTATCGATGTTTTTTTTCATTGAATGGGATTAAGGCCAAGATTTAATCCTGAACAGTATGGTACTTAACTACAATAGTAAGATGTAAGTACTAACTTAGAAAATGTAAGATACGCCATAAAGAAAAAAATAAACACTTTAACAAAAGTTAACAATTTTCTCACATTTATAACCTGTTCCTAAAAGTGAAAACCAAGCAGTTTTAAATTTTAAGGTTTAGATATTTAGCTGCCACCCTCAGAGCACTGAATGTTCATTATCTAAAAAAATAAATAAAGTCGATATTTTTTTCTTACTAGACAATCAAAGTTAATAGTCATCTCTGAGTGCGGTAGTAAGAAAATTGGTGAGTTTTGAGCGTCAAAGTGTTGATTATCTATTTTTCTTTGTGGCATTTATTGTTCCTGTACCCTTCAAATGTGTCCAATGCATCTTAGTTAATCCGACAGTTCTTTTGGTTGATCAGCCAAGCCTTTGATCGAAGCTGCCAACTGTATTATTAATAACAAGGATCATGTTACATTATTTTACTATTTGTATCTTTTTACTGCACTATTGTACTATGTCGGACGCCCTGCGACAAGATGGGATGATGACATTCGAAGGCTGGCTGGTGTGGGCTGGATGAGAGTGGCCGAATATCGGGAGCAGTGGCGTGCATTAGGGGAGACCTATGTCCAGCAGTGGACGAGTGTGGGTTGCTGATGATGACTGCACTATTTCAATAGAAGTAGAATTTAACGTCACAAAATTAAAGCATCAAGATGCATCTGGCCTTTGCAAAATATTATAAAAACCACTTCTTTAAATGCTGTGGATATCTTATATGATAAACGAGTGTAAAAGCTTACATTTCTTGGAGACTTTCACGCTTGAAGGCAGTTATATTTCTTTAAAAAAAAAGAATGTAGGTAGGTATGTTATAAGTAGAGCATTACAGGCGAATAAAATGTAAACATCTCGTCTCTTATGCTAGGACCATATGTACGTGCTATACATGTATACAACATGTTAACTTAAGTATTTATGGTACGAGTAGTTTCCCTTCAGTGCCCAATGTTTTTTTTCACCCTGTAATATAATAATAGGCGAAGATTTGAATCGTAATAGGTCCCTAATTGCCGTCACCGTAAATTTCATGGAATCAGTTTAATGTGTTTCGGGATTGCAGAGTGTTAGCAAATACTGCCAAATGACGTCATATCCCACTTTAGAATCATATAACAGGGCTTTGGAATGAAAATAATGTCAATAGTTATATGAGTGTAAAAGAGAAGAAAAATATTGTTAAAGATTTCCTTCTCCCTGTTTCGTTATTGCTGAGGATTGTGGCTTCTTTCTCGAGAGAGAAAGTAAACAAGTGAAAAGTGTTTCTGTAGCCGGCGTTGACGAGGGAGGAAGGCGCTATGTACCGAGTAGTCGAGTGTGGTGCGGATCTACTCGTCACAGAATTTTAAGATTTTATGCTGGTCATTGTTTTAACCTTACGTGACGTCACCAATATTCTTTCATTTTGTAGAACTAGTAAGTAAGAAAGGTAGGGACGATTCGGTTGTAAGGCTCGGTTCGTTTTAGCCTCTCATCCCTCCCCAGTGGTCACACGTCACGTCATGAGACGAGTCATGGGGGACTTGTACACTATAAAACATCCTGTATACGATTCTGATCCTTGTAGTAATAGGTGTCCTACTATCTATTACTGCTACTCACAAGAAATAGCTATTGCGATGAACGATCAAGCAAATGATTACCACGAATGCGTTGCCGACATTTTTGACAGTTGCCGGTTCAGAAATACCGCTGCGGGAAGTTAATTCCACAATGAGGTGAGGTGAGGCAGAAAAAATTATGTCGAGTATAGCGCACGGTAGTAAATCCGCCATCTATCCAGATGGTATGAATGGAATTCTAGTTTATGGCGTAAAGTATATAAATAGTATATTGGATGTAATCGGTGAATAAATCTGTTTTGTGCAAAATAAATGAAGCTATGTGGTATGACAGTTATTCGTGTAACAAGTATCCGAAACGCGTTGGCAGCAGGCCGGGGAATTATTTACGACATTGAGATGAAAGGTGAAGCATTCAAAGTGAAGAAAGAAAATCTTATTGTTCACTATTTAATTCGCACTTACGAAAACCTTGGATGAGCAAGCTAGAAAGTAGCTCGCATCATTAGGCGAGTAACTGTCCACTGGTTAGACTATAACAGCTCGCATTGTTTAGGTATTGTCTTCATGGCGAAAGGGAAAAGATGGCTCTATTAGAGATCTGTTAACTTGAGAGGCCTATCTTCTTCAGTACTCTATATTTACTATGGATAAAGAGGTAACTACTACAGATGACGCTTAGGCCGGTTTATCTATAAGATAAACCGGAATAAAAAAACACAAATGCGATGTAATCGACGCCGAGCGCTATCTATTGGTAGACAGTGGAACTACTGTCCCGAAAGTGAGATTGGGCCAAAATATTCATAAAATCGTCAGGTTTGTTTGTAAACATTTTACTGTGCCTTTCCAAAAGTGAGGCAAGTAGTGTCAAATGTTATTGAAACGCAATTATTTAGATATACAATAAGTTTTGCTCAACAACGACGCGCAGGAAACCTGTTGACAGATGAGTGACACGACAGCTCGCTACAAATGATTTGACTGGTTTCAGATTTTGGCGTTTGCTGTTTTGCAAACCCTTCTCCTCCCCCTACGCAAACACTACGCTTCGCTAAGCTGGTACCTAGGGTATCATTTTTTATTATTTACTTCTTTAAGTACTTGTACTGTCCCACCACTGTAGGGCAAAGGCCTCCCTAAGGCAGTGGCAGTGCCCCCGGGCCTTCAAGCTCAGAGGGCCCTCGACTCTCGATCCTGACAGAAATTTTGATTGAACTATACCTTTGGAAATTTATCCGGTTTTAAAAATACTTGAATATGACAGGTTGCAACCACTCATTTATCATGACAACTCAGTTATTTTAGTAAGTCAGAAATTCAAAAGTTATGCTTAGGGAATTCCCCTAATTTTTTTGGGGAGGTATAGACACAGGTCCTTCCACCAGCCCATGGTCCTTCCTACCGTCTCGGCATACGGATCGAATTTTGGGAGACGCTCACCTGGTACTTGCTAAGGGCTCTTCTGCCGGTGCGTTTCTTCACCTACAAAGTCTGTGTCTTTGGCCCATCTCAATGTCACTTCTCCCCAAATGGGGCGTAAAACACCACAGCACAAGCGACTCGCGCTCGGGCAGTTTTGTTCACTCCAGCCAGCCTTCGAATGTCGTCATCCCATCTTGTAGCAGGGCGTCCAACACTACGTTTACCGAGTCGCGGTCTCCACTCAAGGACTTTATAGCTCCACGGTTGTCAGTACATTAATGCAAGTAAAACCTAATCAGTTTATATAACAGTGGGTCCCCATTTTTTAACTTAGATAGATAGATAAAACTTGCCCTATGTCCCTTGGTTACCTAGCTACGCCATTGGTCCTCCCCGCCCGCCTTCCTAAGTAGCTTATGCACTTGTGTTACAGATAGGTATCAGACAACATACATTAAGTACACCCAGATACACTTTTTTTTGTCCAGGGTGGGAATCGAACCCACGACCTTTGGCGCATGAGGCAGGGTAGACTACTGAATATGACTATGGGAAACTGCTGGAAAGTTTAAAAGTGTAATATTTTCGGCGGCCATCAGTGAACGCCCACGGAAATAGCACATCTAACCCAGTTCTGTTTATGAGTTTGCGGAAAACATGCGTTTTTGCTTGTGTTTCATCGTTCAAGATGAAATTTAGACATTTCATTTGGAAAAGTGTTTTTCGTTTTATCAATTCATTTTAACTCCTTTGAAAGGTCCTCTTGTACAAAATATTCAGTTTAAAAAATCAGTAGGTTAGGTAGTGAATTAGGTTTCATACCTAATTAGAAATCAATAACTACATAATTAGAAAATAGAATTAGTGGGAGAGCCATGCTTCGGCATGAATGGGCCGGCTCGACCGGAGTGATACCACTGCCGCACAGAAAACCGGCGTGAAGCAGCTCCTGTGCTGTGTTTCGCCGAGTGAGTGAGGGTACCGGAGGCCCATCGGGGGGGAAGGGGATAAAAGGTTAGCAGCGCACTTGTGACTCCACAGGTGTTGCATATGTCCATGAGCGTCGGCAATTGCTTACCATCAGGTGATCCGCCTGCTCGATCACATAAAAAAAAATCAGTAGCACCGGATGAATGGTGTATTTTTTGTGATAGGTGGCAGACGAGCACTTGATGACGGATCACCTGATTATATGCGATTGCCGCCGCCCATAGACACCTGCAACAGCAGTGGTTAAAGGTTGGCAGCGCATGCAACACAAGTGCGCTGCCAACTTATAACCTCCCTTCCCCCCGATTGGGCCTTCCTTCTCTTACTCGACGAAACTCATTTGTTTTGTGTATTTATTTTAATGTTAACTTATAATGTTCTTGGCTGACATTGGCCGTCATAGCCAAAACTTAAGTTTCAAGATCACCTAGCAATATGGCCACCTTGACATCAAATAACGTACGAAGATGCCAGCTCTGTGTCATGTACCTGCCTGAAAATAAATCATAAACGTGGCCACTCAGAAAGCGTAGTACTAACGACCAAAATAGCATTCGATTCCTATATACCTAATTGGTCAGCTCCCAAACTTTTTCAGCTTCGGTCCCATTCGGCACGTTATCAACAACACCTCGCCTCGTCATCTTGAAAAATGAAAGACTGGTTGGCGCATTTAGTAGGTAGTTACCCTGCCTCGTACGAGAAAATGGGTGCGATCCTCACCCTGGACAAATTTTGTTGGACACATTTACTTAGGATACATCAAAATAACTTTGATGGATAATGGTTTCCTAAACAAACTTAATTGCCTTATACATTTCTTTTGTATTCCTATTCGTCTACGTCGACTACGAATTCGTCTTATCGAAGATTTGAGATTCGCCCCAAGGGCGACTTGAGCACAGTTTGGGAACCAAAGAAAAACCGAATGTAGGTACTTTCGAATTGAAGTGGTAGTCATATAATACACAGGCCACCTATACTCTGATTCATAATCATGTAAAGTAAACTGACAGATGTCAATGTGTCATCCTCATACATACACTCAATTTGACACATGCAAAATGTCAAAATGCATAGAAACTTGTCATTTTCATCTGTCAGTTTACTTTACATGATTATGAATCAGAGTATAGATTAGGTACTTTCACTATTTTTAATCCATCTTACCTATCACTTTGTGATAATAAAAGGTGGCAAACGAGCAGACTGATCACCTGATGGTAACCGCTTACTAGACACCCTTAGCCAATTTTCCAAAGCTTAACGTGCTTTCTGAGGTAGGTACGTACAGGACCACCAACTTCCAGACTTCAGGCTAACAAAGAACTTCTGAACAGAAAATCTCAGTACAAATTTTTGGCCCTACCCGGGCATCGAACCCGGGACCCCTAACGGAGCCGCGTTGTTTTAAAGTGCGACCCACTACCCACTGCGCTACCGACATATTAACTAAAAATTAATCTGCTAGGTCATAAACAAATAAGAAAAATAAAAAATATACTTACGGTAGAATTGAGAACACTCCGTAGCAAGGATTTCGTCTTCAAGTCAACTCGCAGTTTTTTTTTATTATTATTTTATTCTCGCAGTTTAATAAATTCAAATTATTTTTTTACAGAAAAATGGGGATTGAAAATGGCGCAATTCCTTACGAGGTAAGTTGATATTAGGTACTTTTTGCAGGACGTCTGAGCATTCAAAAAAGTGCTAAGAAGAAGGGTGATGATTGATAAAATGCCAAACAGTGACATCTAGCACTTTTATGAAGTACTAATTAGTATCCATTACTGCTGCCATCTATAAATCTTATCTGTAACCAAAAACGCTATGAAAAGCATGCCAAGGCATGCTATTTAATAGCAGCTCATGCTTACTTCTTAGTTATTCAGGTTGCCGACAGATGGCAGAAGAAGCGTTTGACAAAAGTACTTCCAGTAAGCATCGATAGATGGCAGTAGTTGTATTGCATTTTTGGCGCTAAAAATAACAGAAGTTAAAAGTGCAAGATGCATTGTAGTTTTGCAACTTTAGTAGTCAAGTGGTGAACAATCAGTGATATGCGGTATATAGAAGAAAAAAACGTGAGCTTTGAACATGTAAGGAAATACCTATTTGAAGAATATTTTATATTTTTACTGCAACGAACTAGTTTTAGTTGAAAATTCGTGTAACTTTATTAGGTTTTTTTTTAAAAAGAACTAACTATGTTCGCACAGCGACCAACAGTGAGCACTGGCCTCTGGTAAAACTTTTAGGTACCGTGGGTGAGCCACGCTTCGGCATGAATAGGTCGGCTCGATCAGATTGATACCACGGCCTTACAGAAAACCGTTGTGAAGCAGCGCCTGCGTTGTATTTCGCCGAATGAGTTAATGTACCGGCGGCCTGAACCTCAAATCTTAAATCACAGCATATTTTCCCTCCTATCTAGTTTGAATCATTTATTTATCATTAAATATTCAGATGTTGCCCAAGGTTTCCTAGCGCATAATGATTTCCTGTGGGAATAAAATATATTTTGGAGTAAACAATGGGGGAACTAATGTGACGTTTGCATAGTGTTTTTTTTTCTAGGTAGGTACTCTACTGCTCTGTCGTGAGAGAACGAACACAAATAAAAAGATTTAATGGAAAGATTCAGTAAGTATGAACCCAAGGGCAAGCCCATTTTAAAATTCAAAAAAGTCAGTTAAAATTACAGTTACACTCCGTGTAACAGTCAAACTGCAGATTGTAATGAAAGTACCTAACTACTACTGTAATATTTAGAAATCAAAAAATATTATTTATCAAATTATTGTCAGTTATAACAAGAAATTGAAGAACTTAACTCGTGTTGTCGTGTCTATGGGCGGTGGCAATCGCTTACCAATCTTACAATCAGGAGATCCATTTGCTCGTCTGCCACCTATCACATAAGATAAGATACCTAGGCGATATTATCGCATGCTGCGATTTCTTCTACAACCTTTCGGTTAGAGGAGAGAAAGTGATATTTTCTTGTGCCTTTTCGGATGTAAATTAGTTATTATGGGAATAACTATCACAAATTTAAACTCGGGCGCAAGTGGACCTGATTATTATCATCATTTATCATAAGTTTAAAACACAAATACTAAAAAAAGTTAGGCAGATGTTTACTTTTGAAACTTTTTATGCTGAAACAGAAAATATAATGTTACAAATATTATTTCATCGTTTGTTATTCTTTTAGAAAACTCCACAAATGTATGTATCTCTACTTCATGTTTTGTTGGTAATATTTTATGTGATTTTAATTAGCTGTTGTTTATCTGAGTTTTGTGGTTGCTTTTATTTCTCACACAAACCATTTTTGTTAATATGCGAGCGTATCCACTACATAATAAATAAACAAATAATAATGAATCATCATCATCATAGGCCTTGGCATCTTTAACAGATGACTTAAGCAAGACGCGATGTGACTTTACAGCAGCGCTCGTGGCTATAAAGTCCTATGCGGGAGTAAACCACTCGTCCACATTTGCAGCAGGTGAACCGAGCGCCGCTGTGGGTGGGGTTGTAGGCACGGCGCTTAGCACGCTTGGCCGCAAGTTGGTTTAGCCAGGCTTCATCGTGTTTTCTATGCCCTCGGACACTGATAAACATCTCATAATAATGAACGTGAGGGATTATCATGAACTTTTCAAAGAAATTGTAGGTAACATAATGGGTATAGTCAGCCACACAATAGGTTACCACAACCTGTCAAATTTCCTCAAATTGATATTCAATCTAATGTTTATGACAGTAAGATGAGATTCGATTGAAGAAATTTGACAGTTTTGTATACTTTCATGTGTAATTTAAATTTAATTACAATATGCAATCCGTCACTTATAATAAGTACTTACTTACATTAAAACAAAGGCTTAAGTACGGACACATCCGATGCGGTTCTTCCATTTGATTACTTTGAAAATTAACTACTTACCTACTTATAAACATCGAAGCTAGTGTATTCATTAATAGCTTTCTATTTGTCTTCGTGTCTATTACTGTCGATCGTCTGGCAATACGACTGATGAGCGTGTCGTAGTGTTGGGAGATGGTTTATGTAGTTTTTTTAAATCTATCTATATCTATACATATAATAAAAATGTAAAAAAGCTGTGTCTGTACATTGAAGATATTTATCTCAAAATAACTTAGGACGACTAAAAAACAGTAACAGAACATGAATCAATGATTTTTAAAATTTTTGTCTGTCTGTTTGTCTGTTTGTCTGTTTATCTGTTTGTCTGTTTGTTCGCGCTAATCTCGGAAACTGCTGAACCAATTCGAATGAAACTTTTTTTATTGTATAGCTGTAATATCAGGGCAACTTATAGGATATATTATATTTTGAAGACCAGGCTCCTTGATGTAGAACCACAACAGCCCAGCTAAACTATAAGAGGTAGGTCAATGGCATCTTAACAAAAGTTGTTTAGATTGATGAGCATTTTATGATGCCATGAAAAAAATCAAAGGTCATGGAACATCTGGTTTGGAACTCTAAGAGCCCAGCTCCATTATAACAAATATGGAATGAAATGGAATGGAAAATTGTGAAATGTGATGAGCATTTTTGGATGAGATCCTATAAGGAAGGATATTCCGAACTTAAACCCTTAATGGAGCGAAAAGGGGGTTCCAAGTTTGTTCATGGGACTACGTGATTCCTTGGCCCAATCTACTTCAACTTTTGCATACACATTCTTTGACAGAATTGATGGATAAAATAATGGAATAAAAAATAATTTGGGGGTTACTTTCATTAGAAGTTGATATCTTTTTTTTATATTTAATGGGTTTGCACTTGACCTCATCTCACCTGATGGAGAGTGACAATGAGCAGATCACAAAAGCAGATCACTAATTGATAAATACCAAATCAAAGGTGTTGGAGGTCTGGTAGCTTTGATTGATCGTCATTCGTCGCGTATCGTTTCCTGACGGCTATGACTTAGGGACCTTCAAGAAACGAGCGTACCTACTTCTTCTTAAAAGGCCGGCAACGCATCAGCGACCTCTCTGATCTCGCAGATGTTCATGGGCGGCGGTGATTACTTACCAGCAGATGACCCGCTTGCTCGTTTGCCGCCTCTAGTATAAAAAAAATACCGTTTCGGACGCAACGCATACCGGTGTGATAGGGGTTTCTGCCTACTTTTAATAATATCGGAAAGAAAAATATATTATTTGATCGATATACAATTTTTCAAAAAATTAACTTATCTAATACTTTGACGGCTACTAGGTCTGACAAAAACAATCGATATACCATCGATCGATGGCTCAAACGACGATGGACCGATCGTGTAGTAACATCCTTACTTACACGCTAGCGTGTCGAATCTAAGATAGATCTGACCTTTTTGCTCCTAACACTCGTTGTTCGATGGGATGGGATACAACACGAAGGAACATTTAGGTAATTTGGCATGAATTCCTATGGGCCTATGATATTACTTAACAGTCAGGCATTGGCATTTCACAGGTTGTAATAACCTGACGTGTCTGTGGCCAAAATACTCGTAGTAGATATCGATCTATCCTAACTAACTTCCTAACTAATATTATAAATGTGAAAGTAACTCTGTCTGTCTTTCTGTCAGCTACTCTTTCATTTCATGCCAACGCTTAGCTATTGAACGGATTTGAATGAAATTCGGTAAACAAAATGATCTAGACCCTGAGAAACGACATAGGCTCTTCTATTGCGCTTCTATTGCGAAAAGGTGGTTGTAAGGGGTTAAAAAGGGGGTGAAAATATATACTATTATTTATTAAGAGGTAAATATCATATTCCACGCCAGGGCTTATATGTAAACCGAAAACACGAAACACTAGCGCGATACAACCAACGCCCAGCGCCATCTATTGGTAGTCAGTGGAACTACTGTCTCGAAACGAAGTGAGGGCGGGCCACTAGTTATTACTTAAATAATTAAAATTGCTACCCAACGATACTATTCCACGTGGGTAGCAGCTAGTTTATTTATAACCAAATAATAATTCCAGGTCAAGTCATCAGACGAACTCGGTCGCTACCTGGTGGCAGCCAGAGACCTGTCGCCCGGTGACCTGGTGCTTACAGAGCGCCCCCTGGTGTTCGGTCCTAAAGGCATGCCAGACCCGGATGCTACCATGCCCTGCGTGGGGTGTTACAAACCCGTCCCTACAGATGTTGGTGAAAGGTGTTCAAAGTAAGTATTTTTTGTCCTTATTATTATTTCTATACTCTGATGGATCGGCCACGATGGGGCGCCAAGAGGGCATATCTTGGGCAACCCACTGGTCGTCGGCCAGTGGGGCGCCCACGCTACCGCTGGCGGGATGTAGTAAAAGCGGACCTGCAAGAATTGCAAGCAAAAGTGCGTCGACACCTCGTGACGACCTCGATGGCGAAGTGGCTAAGGTGTTCCACCGAAGCGTGAAAGGTCCCGGGTTCGATTCCCGGTCAAGTCAATTTAGGAAATTACAATTTCTAATTTCCTAAATTGACTTGACCGGGTTCTGTTCTGGTTCTCTCAACCTTTCCTTGGACAACAAGTCGCTCAATACTGTGTACAGTAATATAAAGGCAATGTATGGTGTACTATACATTGTCTTTATATCTTTAGAATTACATTTTTATATCCAGATTTTATTATTGAATCCGGTAAAACGCGCGGATACCCGTATATTTCAGATAGGAGATTATCCGGATTCCACCGCATATCGCATATCGCCCCTATGTTAGACATAGATCTACCGACCACTTTTCCATCGATCGTGCCACATTTTTTAGCGTACATCCCATTTATTTATGGCGATGAATAATTACGTTTTTATTAATATATTTAAAATGCTTATTTTTACGTTTATTTATTCAGTCCGAATCGGCCCATTCATACCGAACATTCATAGATGCCGTTATATAAGCAGCTGTTAGCAGTTAGCTAGCCAGGCAAAGAGGGCATGTTAGGGGATGGGTCATGGTCTGGAGGTCACGCCGCGTTCTCAGACATTCCCTAATGCATCAAATTGATTGTTTAAAACTCAATGTCGAGAATAGTGGAAAATGCTGACGCAGGTTAATAGGGAAGTAAGTCAATGAAAAAATTCATTGGTTTTCGCTCTTATGTATAGATTGACAAGGTTCAAAATCAGGTGGTAACTATTTTCCTTATGTCTTGATAAGGGTTAAAGTCCAAACATTTCATACGTTCCAGATGCGGCTGGCCAGTCTGCTCGGGGAACTGTCCAGGTATCCAGGACCCGAGGCACCACGGGGCGGAGTGCCACGTCCTTAGCGCTCGTCCAGAATGCGTCTTGGATGACATGGCTGAGTATTATAGGTAAGATTTTTTTTATAAAATGATTCTAAAGAACATTTCAGATTGACTTAGTCTAGTTGAGCATGCAGCTTAAGCAGTTTTATTGCGTGTAGGGGCAATAGATGCATTGCAAACTCCGACTGCAGACACAATAGAAAATCAATTGTTTTTGCCTCGTATGAGGCTTTTGGGTCTTACAACGTTAACTAGAACCAGCATGCTGTGTACGCCAAATAGATGAGAGTACCGACCGGGGGTAGGAGGGATTTTTTTAAAGGTTGGCAATGCACTTATGACTTTACTGGTGTACGAGCGATGGCAATCGTTTTGCTTGTCATCAGGTGATCTAGTTATATGCTCGTCTGCCACATTGCCACTACGAACACAAGTGTTCATCTCAAAAATACTTGTCCACGGTGAAGATGGATTTTAGCGCAATGGTTTGAACGCCGGTTGAGACGTAAGGGTCGCGGGTTCGATTCCCGCACCAACACAAATGTTTGTTGATGAAACAGATATTTGTGTTGGGTCTGGGTGTTTGTAGTTCCTTCGTTGTTTCTGGTTTCCATAGTACAAGGGAAAACCTTAGTTTGGGACCAGGACAATGTATGTGATGTTGTCTCAATTTATTTATTATTATTTAGACATTCATACCCAAGTGTTCTATGGAATAATAGAGTATGGAACTTACTAGAATAAGGATATTTCCTATTTTATGTCTTTTGGCGTATAATGCCGGATCACCAACGCAAGGAACCATTGGAATTGCTTAATTAGCCGGATTTTACGATTAAGAATCTCCTTAACATCCCACCATTAAAATGTTTCAGGCACGACGCACTTCTACCACTGAGATGTGTCCTGCTGCAGACGGTGGACCCAGAGAAGTGGACCAAATTGTCTGACATGCAGTCGCATATGGAATGCCGGTTACCTGGGACAGAAGCCTATGAGTAAGTGAATGCTACTGTAACTTTTATATCCTAGTTGCTATAAACTTAGCCTGAATCACATTCAGACTATGCCCCCACTAATTTATTTATTTAATTAGCGCAGCGACCCAAAGTGAGCTTAGGCCTCCCTAGTTTATTTAAATGGTAAGAATTGACCATCGCATTCATTTAGTAGGTAAATTAAAATCAGCTAAGTAGTAGTTTCCAAAATATTTGTTGCTACGATGATCTTGTAGAACGAACTCGTCCAGATTATACGAGTAATATATTCAGCAAATCAATTCTACACTTACATAGGTATTTTTCTCAAGACTTCTTTACATAATGCTTCATGAATACTTGCAAGAAAAGCCTTTAAGAAAAGATACATCACTTACCTGGAAAGATATTCGAGTTACTCGACCATTTTCTTTAGGTGCGAGATTTCGTACTTTGGTATCAAAAATATAGGTGTTTACTACGTACCTACAATTATACTTTTAACATTATTTTATTCATTGCTTAACTTAGACCAAATAGATATCTATGTAGTTTCATTACTTGCAAACTTGAGTTTATAATATTCTGTTTCTTTTTCAGTGAAGCTAACGAATTCATCGTGGAGTATCTCATGAACAACTTTATCAACCAACTTGATGCTCAGACTAAAAAGAAATATTTACCAACCGTGTCGTCTGAACTTCTCCACAGAATGTGTGGAATAATTGACACAAACGCCTTAGAGGTTCGCCTCTTCGAAGGATCAGAACTCCTTGCCTTATACACAAACACTTGTATCATGGAGCACAGCTGCATACCAAACACAAAACATACTTTTGCTCAATCAGTCAAAGATAGAAACGAATTGTTCAGAATCACTGTGAAAGTGGTAGTTCCTATTGAAAAAGGCACTAACATTTCTACGATGTACAGTCATGCTTTATGGGGAACACAAGCTAGGAGGCAGCATTTGAAAGATGCTAAGTATTTTGCATGTAAATGCCCCAGATGTAGTGATCCTACTGAACTAGGAACATATTTGAGTGCAATGAAATGTCTTGGAGATGGAAATCCTTGCGATGGCGTGCATCTACCAGAAGATCCATTGGATGATGAAACTGAATGGGCATGCAATAAATGTTCAGTGAAAATTAATAACTCTCAAGTCAATATGCTCATATCACAAATGGGAGAAGAAGTAGAGAGTGTACAAATGATGGGTGGATCTCCTATAGTTTTGGAAAATCTGTTATGCAGACTGTCGACATTTTTGCATCCCAATCACTACCATTTGTACTCGATTAAACATTCATTAATTCAACTGTATGGGAGACAGCCAAATTATATGTCTCAGGAAATATTGGATAGGAAAATCAAATGGTGTAAAGATTTGATTAAAATTACAAGGACTTTGGATCCAGGAAATGCAAGATTAAGTTTATATTACGCAGTTTTACAACATGAACTGCATTCAGCTTTGGTTTTGAAAGCCAAAAACGATGGTAGTCTGAAATCTGACGATGAAAAGAAGGCTTTGCTAATGGAAGCGAAATTGTCAATTGAAGAAGCTTTAGTTTCATTAAAAGATGACATGGAAGAGGCATCGGGAAGAAATCTATTTGAAGTTGTAGAAAAAAGTAAAAGAGAATTCGACAAATTTTGTCAAGAAAAGAAATTTATTTTGTAACTATTTATTTATTTTGAGGTTTTATTTTTACAGTTTCATACAATAAAACTTAATGATAATATCACAGGTCATTCTTTGTTCTCGTTTTCATAACGTCAACAATACTTCGTTAACTTCTTAACTCGTTAAGAAGTATACAAATGGTTTCATGAAGTAGTATGTCACAGTAATCACAGTTAGCATAATTAAACGTAGTTTGTGTATTTAGGTCTCCCTTAATATTCGCTTTGTTACTCAGAAAACAATTCTAGCAAACAAACTGAAATTTAAACATGTCTTGTTAAAGTTTACATTACTGGTAAGTCAACCAACATTGTGTTACCAATATTATGGTATTATTATTACAATATTAAGTGCACATGTTTAAATCTAGCATGCTAGGTTCGAGCATACTTATGAACTGTTTAAACGTGCTAAAAACTAGCTAGCACCCGCATGTTCCGCAGATAGCATGCTTAAAATTCGTTAAATATGCTTATAGCATGCTTTCGTGCATCAAATTAGAAAGTGTAACATTACCTTTACTAACTAACTAACAAGGCTAGCACAGCGATCCAAAGTGAACTTAGTATCCGTAAATAAAGGTCTCCATCAGGGTCAGTCATGCGCCACCTTCTGCCTGTCATCAGCATAGAGTCCACGCAAATCTTTCTCAACTTCATCTTTCCAGCGGTACCTTTGACCTTTACACTACATATTTTAAAAATTTAAATTATTTTCACTATATTGGATCTTAAATATCACTCGAAACGGTTAGAAATGATCGAGCATTTTCAGCAGACAGGACCTCGGTATGAATTTTAGATAGTTAATTTCTGCTACACTATTTACTGTTCCTCTCATCCAAAACGAGGATACCAGTTCAGTCCAGATCTGGCTTTATCCTCGTCCACGCTCTGGATGATCCAGTCGGTGAACCGGGATACCCTGGTGTAGACTCCCGGCATCCTGGCTCTGGCGCAGCCGCTGCCTGTGGAGACCACCCCGACCACCATGGCGTGGCGTTTGTCTTCACGGACCATGAGTGGACCGCCACTGTCGGCCTGTAATCGCAGAAGCAGCGTTAAAGTAAGGTGTCTTTTTTGTTCTACTAGAAAGTCGAGAGTTGGACGGTGTCTTTTTTGTTCTACTAGAAGGTCGAGAGTTGTCATGCTAGGAGGTTTGTTTCCACTGAAGGGGAGTGAAATCCATCAACAGAAGAAGGCTCGTTGTAAAGTTGAATTTTTATGCAATTCTAAGTACCTACTTGTGGATTTAACACTTCCCCGCTTTAGTGGAAACGGAAACGCAGCCTTAGCCTTTACACATATGGAGCGCGTCAGAAGTTTCTGAGTTTTATAGTTATAGCAACATCACACTAAAACTCGTTAATATTATAAACATTGAATCTTGTTTCGTTTATCTAAATTCCATAATGTATGTAATGATATATAGTTCCATTAAAATTAGTAACAGATCGCCAGTTTTCTTAGAATGTCTCATAAAATATTTTACTAACGAATTCATAATCGAAGTTTTCAGTGGCTGACTCCTAAAAGCCTTCAGTAATTAAAGTAAAAATAAAGTATCAGTCTATTACAGCTGTACCGTTGCAGGGCAAAGGCCCCCATCATGGAAATCAGTCATCGCTACGTACTATGACAGGATTAATCTTAATCACCACGCTCTTGCCTAATGTAGATTGGCGAACCCAAACTCGAGCTATGTCCGAAAATTTTGATGTTTAATGATGCTTAGTTCAATATTAAACTTGAGGATGTTACTACAATTACAATATTATGAGTATTGCTATTAGGTTGGTTTGTACATACTATAGTAAATGATATAGTAAGACAATATGATGAAGTAATCTGACTAATCAATTATGCAAGGGGGTTACAGGGATTTGGAATTAGGGCAACATATGTGCGTTCGAAGGCTAGCTGGTGTGGGCTGGATGAGAGTGGCCGAAAATCGGGAGCAGCGGCGTGCATTAGGGGAGTCTTATGTCCAGCAGTGGACGAGTGTAAGTTGCTGATGATGATGTGTGTGCCTCAAATGATTAAATTTGTAAGATACAAACCCAGCAAGAATCTCTTCCACCCTCTTCATGGCCAGCGCACATCTGAGTTGGGATGACCTTGATCTTGCTGCCTTGGGACTGATACCACTGGTTGCATTCGTCGTTTGTCACTACCACCACATTTGTCTTCTGCAGAATATTAGGCCTTGATCCTGGAAGCCGTAAGGTTTAATTTAATAATTCATATAGGATACTCAGAGACGTCATTTAACTTTTTTTTTTGCTTTTATGCAGACGAGCCGACGGATCATCTGATGGATCATCCCATGGACACCTACAAAATCAGTGGTGTTAAAAGTGCGTTTATCTTTAACCCCCTTCCCCTGGATTGGGCCTCCGGTATGCGCTGTGTTTCGCTGCGTGTGTGAGGAAACACGCAGCGAAAGACAGTGCATGCACTGCTTCACGCCTCTTTTCTGTGAGAACGTTTTTTTTTATAGGATAGGGGGCAGACGAGCAGACGGATCACCTGATGTTAAGCGATTACCGTCGCCTATGAACACCTGCAACTCCAGGGACTTCACAGGTGCGCTGCCGGCCTTTTAGAGCGAGATATGCCCTTTTTTTGAAGTAGTTAGTAGTTTTTGAAGTAGTTGTAGGTCGTATTTTTGTCGTACGCGGCAGAAAGTTCCTGGCAAAGCGCACAGTAGTGGTCTGCCAGCCATCCAGATGAAATGAGATGATGAATGACGTGGTTTTACTCCGGTCGAGCCGGTCCATTCATGCCGAAGCGTGGCTCTCCCACTGTTAAACCTTAATATTCAGAGACCTTCAATGTTCCTTCCTTGTTCACAACTTAATCAAGTCCACCTGTTGTCACCTCATTACCTTTTCCCCTATCTTCATCAGTGAATCCCCACCCGGCAACAGTCGCCGACGTACCCCCAAAGTCTGCAGCCTTGGCCTGCGGCAGACAAGCCGGCCTCAAGTCCTGGGTCCACTGCAGCTGACGGGCCGTCTTCAGGAGGGCCACGTCGTTCGACTTCTTGCTACACCTGAAATTAGGTGAGGCATACAAAACAAACGAGTATGTTGACTAAAACTAGTTGGCGAAAGGTAACTTTGAACCTAGGTACCTATGATTACTTAGTGCCTTATAATTAGATGTCTAAATAATATTATGATTAATGCCATAGACATCTAATCATAATTTCGGGGTCCCGGGTTCGATTCCCGGGTCGAGCAAAAGTATGTTTCGAATTTTTCGAACATAGCTCGAGTTTGTGATCACCAATCCGCTAACCAAGCGTGGTGATTAAGCCTAATCTCATCACAGTAGCGATGGCTTGATTTCTAAGATAGAATTCGGTGGCCCCTGCTCTGCAGTAAATTAGTATAGAAGATTTAAAAACCGTAGTTATGTATGGTAATATTATCCTGTGATGACAGACAAAGGGTGCACCTTCCTGCATTTGTGCTGGAAGTTAAAGAAGGAAAAACTTTTAAGGATTATTATCTGATGGTAAGCGATTACCGCCAGCCCATGGACACCTACAACATCAGTGGTGTCACAAGTGCGTTTACCTTTTAACCCCCTTCCCCTGGATTGGGCCTCCGGTATGCGCTGTGTTTCGCTGCGTGTGTGAGGAAACACGCAGCGAAAGACAGTGCATGCACTGCTTCACGCCGGTTTTCTGTGAGAACGTTTTTTTTTTTATAGGATAGGGGGCAGACGAGCAGACGGATCACCTGATGTTAAGCGATTACCGTCGCCTATGAACACCTGCAACTCCAGGGGCTTCACAGGTGCGCTGCCGGCCTTTCAGAGCGAGATATGCCCTTTTTTTGAAGGTTTGTAGGTCGTATTTTTGTCGTACGCGGCAGAAAGTTCCTGGCAAAGCGCACAGTAGTGGTCTGCCAGCCATCCAGATGAAATGAGATGATGAATGACGTGGTTTTACTCGGTCGAGCCGGTCCATTTCATGCCGAATGCGTGGCTCTCCACTGTTAAACCTTAATATTCAGAGACCCTCAATGTTCCTTCCTTGTTCACAACTTAATCAAGTCCCACCTGTTGTCACATCATTACCTTTTCCTCTATCTTCATCAGTGAATCCCACCCGGCCCAGTCGCCGACGTACCCCCAAAGTCGCAGCTTTGGCCTGCGGCAGACAAGCCGGCCTCAAGTCCTGGGTCCACTGCAGCTGACGGGCCGTCTTTCAGGAGGGCCACGTCGTTCGCACTTCTTGCTCACATGAAATTAGGTGAGGCATACAAACAAACGAGTATGTTGACCTAAAACTAGTTGGCGAAGGTAATTTTGAACCTAGGTACCTATGATTACTTAGTGCCTTATAATTAGATGTCTAAATAATATTATGATTAATGCCATAGACATCTAATCATAATTTCGGGGTCCCGGGTTCGATTCCCGGGTCGAGCAAAAGTATGTTTCGAATTTTTCGAACATAGCTCGAGTTTGTGATCACCAATCCGCTAACCAAGCGTGGTGATTAAGCCTAATCTCATCACAGTAGCGATGGCTTGATTTCTAAGATAGAATTCGGTGGCCCTTGCTCTGCAGTAAATTAGTTATAGAAGATTTAAAAACCGTAGTTATGTATGGTAATATTATCCTGTGATGACAGAGGGCAAAAATCCTACTGGGTGTCCTGGTAGGTCGCGCATTTGGGAAGGGCTGCATTGCGCCAAACAATTTGGCTGAAAGTGGCGAGCGCGATTTGCGGTACGGTCCAGTCCCGGCTGTGAGGTATCCGACCGCGATTGCGCTGAGATGGACACCCCAGGGGTTTTGGTTAGGGTTAGAGTCCCACACCCCACCTTGTCCCCCATATGTGTTTTTTTCCCAAGGGGGGAAAAAAAAGCTAGCTTTGAACCTAGTGGTACTAATGATTAGTTGTCAATATATTAATTATCATTTACATACATACTTGTATGTAAGTAAATGCTGATAAACTATACAAAAAAACTGTTGTGTATGGTAATTAAATATTGTCCTGTTATTTTTGTCAGTAAAAGACAAGGAGAGCACCTTCGTGCGTTTTTGCTGGAAGTTAAAGAAGGCAAAACTTTTAAGGATAAGTATCAGGGATGTTACGGATATAAAATTTCGTTAAGGGATTGGATACCGATATGAATGATTAATACGGGATACAATTCGCGCCGGTCATCTGAGAGGCCGTGGTATCACTCCGGTCGAGCCGGCCCATTCATGATGAAGCGTGGCTCTCAATGATCTGATGATTGATTAACTGATCTTTTGACTAAATTGTATGTGTATGTATGTAAGTATATCGTTCTCACTAGACTATATCAAGATATTAGTATAAGTACTTCCGGCAGTAAAATCCCGGTATCAAAACATATTAGAAGATTACATTATTTTAATTAGAATAAAGCGAGTCAGTCAAAGTATAAGTTCATAATTCACGTGTTTGATATTCTAATTTTAACGTAAATATTTAATGTGAGTAATTATTTTCCGATTAATACATGGCCCAAGAAATAAGACGGGGAAAGTCGGAAGTAAGTTTGCAGGTAGGTACTAATAATATCTCGGTGAAATACCAAGTTAAGATTTTAATTAGGCAACTATTAAAATATAAGGCTTCTATTTGCGAATCAAACCAAATACACCTTGATTTTTTCTTTATCTAATTAGTACAAACAAGTACAAAATCCATTCATTAGTTTTTGCGTGTAAGAGGAGCAAACATCCATCCATACTTAAAAACTTTCACGTTCATAATATTAGTGTTTTTTTTTATGGTATAGGTAGCAGACGAGCAGGCGAATCACCTGATGGTAAGCAATTGCCGCCGCTCATGGACACTTGCAACACCAGTGGAGTTACAAGTGCGCTGCCACCTTTTATCCCCGGGTGGGCCTCCGGTACCCTCACTCACTCGGCGAAACACAGCACAGGGGCTGCTTCACGCCGGTTTTCTGTGAGGCAGTGGTATCACTCCGGTCGAGCCGGCCCGTTCATGCCGAAGCGTGGCTCTCCCACAGTTACAAGATATTTAACTTATTACAAAACGTGGTCTAAAGTTAGTCTTGGTTTAAAACTGATGCTGTCACTTTTATTTGTCATATGTATAAAAGTGACAGCATCATTTTAAATTACGACGAACTTCTTTTCTTTCTCCATTTTGTAATAAAGAGTGGGTGTTTTAACTTCATCGGGAGAATCTTGTGTACAATACTTACCTGTATTGCGGATGTGGGATGATCTTGGAAAGTGCCTCAGTGCCCTCTTTGCTGGAGGAAATATCGGTGTATCCAACGACTACGGTAAGCTGCTTTGATTTGTAAAATTCATCAAAAACGCTGAAAGAAGTTTTAAGTCTTAGAAGAACATAAATTAAAAATTTATACATAACTAGTGACCCGCCCTCACTTCGCTTCGGGGCCGTAATTCAGAAACGAACCAATAGATGGCGCTGTGCTCAATTACATCGCGCAAGCGTTTCGTGTTTTCGGTTTACCTATAAGCCTTGTCGTTGTCTATAGAAGTTATCTCTTTATAAATAGTATAGATTATATTGATAATTTTTTCTAAATAAGGCATAGTTAGCATAAAACGACAGCCGTATCTATCGTCTACGAGGGGAGAGTCCCAGCGTCTTGTCCCCCACCGCTCTTTATGCCACCATGATTTGCCCTCTCTTTATATCTATGTTATCTAAGGTGGATTACTTATCGTTATAATTTCTAGTCTAATAGTAACATAACATTTTTGATATATAGGTTCAGGTAGGTATGTACTGCCTATTTATTAAAAAAAACTACAATATATATTATTATTACCTGGGGGTCTACTCCGCCAAACGAGGTTTGTGAAGCTGTCAAATTCAATTATTCGTATTTTAAGCTGTGTTAGAGTAGGGTTTTTGTATGAACTGACGTAACGTTACGAATAATTCGATATCGTTTGGCGGAGTAGACCCCCTGTATTGTTGTACGTAACCGGGATGAAACGCCAATAGGCATGAGGAAGAAAAGAAAAAACTATAATAAACTTACCACATTTTACTTATAAACTGCTGCGGATGGAATGATCAATTAATTCGAAATTAATAATGGTAAATATACCTAAATAGGTAATCTACCAACCTTAACCTAACCTAACAACCTTTCAATTAAATAATTGAAAGGTTTTTAAATAAAAACATCAAATCTACTAAAGAGTTGAGGCAGGTAATACAAATATTATTTAGAATACAAGTTTGTATAAATAAATAAATAGAGACAAAATCACGTACATTGTCCAGGCCCCAAACTAAGGTCTTTCAGTTGGACTATAGAAACCAGAAACAACGAAGAAACTACACACACCTAGACCCAAAACAAATTTAGCTGTTTCATCAACAAACATTTGTGTTGATGCGGTAATAGAACCCGCGACCATTACGTCTCAACCGGCGCTCAAACCACTTTCTGTGCGTGTGGAGCGACAACCTCAGCAAAGCGCACTACATCGGTGAATGCATCAGCCTAACGCGTCTCGCTGTCCGAATAATTGAATGGATTGTATAAAAATTAACATTACCTGCAAACACAATGGCCGGCAGTCAAGAGCCACCGATCGCTGAGCACAGTGGCGCCGCACTGGTGCGTCCCCTGCCGCCACAGGCTGGCCGCCCAGGGGAACTCCGCCTGCAGGCTGTTCTCACCGCCCACGATGCGCCCGCGCCGCGCCATGTCTAGACCACATTCCACATCGGCCACTGGGGATAAGTAAACATAATGGGTTATTCCACTAATCCCCATTGATAATCCCCATCAATGGGGATTTATGAACTTTTTATCCACAAATCCCCATTCAATGCCAATCGAATTGATAATGGGGATTTGTGGAAGAAAAGTTCACATATCCCCATTATTAAAAATTATTAAAAATTATTTACTGTGTGACTTATATTTACTCACTATTGAACATAATAGATACATCAATCGATTTTTCAAATACAAATAAGAGGGCTAGCACGCTCAAATGTTTTTCATTATTAAAGTATAGGCCAACGCTTGACCACAATCGCACCTGATGGAAAGTGACGATGAGGTCTAGGATGGTACGCGTTTGCCTAGAAGATGCCTGTTCACTCGATTATTAGTGGTCGGGAAAAACAGACCTAGCTATCCGTATGCACGTATGATAAATTAATGTTGTACCTACCTATTGAACTAATGCCGATTTCCTTACGAGTGTCAATGATAATAATAATTGTAATTTTTCCTTTCCTTTTTTAAAAATGTGCAATGTTGTGCTTTGTTATCGTAGTCTAATAATCATAACGCGACCGAAACGTTAAGGTGTACATACAAAGTAAGATACTTTCGTTAATTCCCGTCTTAATTAAATTGACGTACGTAGAATGCTAAAACGCACTGAAAAAGGATAGGTATTATGATATTTATACATCTAAAACATAAAATAATTATATCCAGCCGATCTGATTTCGCAACTCAAATAAAATTAATTTCGTCCCAGCGGACTCCCGACTCCTCGGTATGCATCAGTCAACAAAGATTTTGAGAAATGGCTTTTCACGGAATAATAAGTAAAAATGTAGATTTAGTTAGGGGCGAGATCAATCTTGGGAAATCGACGGGGGACTTAATTTTCTTGGTAACTTTGCATATCGAAAATTTGTTATCTACTAATGACTTAGTTTGGACCAATTCGTAATGAGAGTAGATTCGTTTTCCGCTGAGGACACAAAGTAAAATTGATGTTTGTGAGTAGTTAGTAGTACATTTTCTAACTTTTCTTGGATCTGAGTGTTCTGGGTTAACGCCCCTAGTACAGGGGTGGCCCTAGTTTGAGACCAGGTTGATTGGTGTGATTGTCTGGCGCATTTATTTGTTATTTATTTATCAAATCAACGTTCTAGCTCCAAAGCTTCAACTTCGGTCTAAAAGCGGCAATGAGATGGAATCTCAAGTATTGTATTTACATATTTTTCATCGTAATATAGTTAGTACTTGTGTTAGATAATAGCGACGTCAATTTCATATCTCTCAAATAATCCGATCCGACTCTTTCTAATCTGCCAATCTTTTTTAATCTTCAATTTCTCCCAAGTTGATCCTGCGGGAAACTCGTCTGACTATTTCAAAGCAAAGAACACAAGAGTAATAAAAAAGAGGATTATTTGGTTTCGTTGACTATTTCATGAAATTGAAAGAATGATAATTTGATAAGATTGATATTAATTTATGATCGTACAAATAAAAAATGAGTGCTCATTTCGTTCCAGAATTTAATTTAGAACTGTACTTGCTAGATGGCGCTGGGCGTCGATTTCATCGCGCAAGCTAAGTGCCTTTCAGGTTTACTTATATGCCTTGAAGTTGCCTTTGCTACTTACTCGTATTTACTTACTATTTTATAAATAATATAGATATAATTAAATATGAAGAAATATATAAGATGGTAATTATACTAAGTAGAAGTTGCTTTTTTCAGTTTGATGATGTTTATCATTTTGGAAAGAGACAGCTTGTGTAAGTACGAGACTTAAAATGTATGAATTGGTATGCTATATTACATTGTTTCAATTTATTAATGAAGGTGCGCCTTTCGAACTGGTCGTAGGTTCGAATCCGTTCATGTACGTCTGGATTATACAATCGCACGCAAGTAGCGTATGCCGGCAGATGGGTATGCGTAAGGAGATCTAAATCGTTATTGGATTTATTTTAAAATACTAAGAAGTCCATCGTCGTATGTCTTATAAATCTTGTAACTCAATTAGAACTTTTAATATTTTTGCTTGTCTATGTTTATCTATTTACGCCAGCCCCAAATTTACGCAAACTTTCCTAATTTCACACCCATTCATGGGTAAAGAAAACCGATATCGTTCACGAATATGATTAAGTGAGCAAGTTTTGTTTCGTAAAAGTTATCAGTATCTTAAACTACTTACAGTTTATGAAGCATGTTCCCAAATCCAAAAATATAAATAAAACTAGCACATGTAAACGACACATTTTCACGACACCAAAATATGATCTGAACATGACACTTAATTCACACACTTCTTTATATTTCCTCTTCTGAGTTGAAGCATCGAATGCAGAGCTAAATTCAGTAGTATTGAATGTGAGTACAGATGGCAGCTCGTGCAAAAACTGCGCTGTGATTGATAATCATAAGGATATTTAAAGTTGTATTTTGTAAATAAAACGTCTCCTTCGTCGGTTCCAAGGCCTGACCCCTATATCTCAACTTAGAGATGAGGTGCATACTGATTGTCGATAAATGCACTTGTGGAAACGTTAAAGTGCATTTGCTTATCTTGACACTTAAGTTAGCATTGCACCTTGGTCTACTGACACAAAAGATTTAATGACCAACCATTCATTACAAACATTGACACTAAAAATCGGTTCAAATCTGGCGGAGAAATCAATACTCAAAAAAAATATAGACCAAGCTTCGAACATATCCTCTTCCATGATATTTTTTCGCCGCTCTTTGTGTTTAGTAAATTCAATAAATAATATTAATGTAAGTAGGTACAAGATCTTTGAAGTTACTGGTATGTAGGCTTCAAAACCAATGCTGTGTTTATCATAGGCTAATTAATTGAGAAATTGTTCTAACATGTACATAAATATCCAAAGTAAAGTATCATCTATGAAATTTATTTAGTCTACGAGTATGTATCAGTCTTAAAATGAATGCTTTTTAATATAGACTATCCTTATTATATATTTTATGGAAGGCTATCATTTTTAACGTTAACGGTGTCCGAAAATCATCGAAACAGAAAACTTGGGATTTTTTATCGTCGTAAGGGCCAGACTGCAGACGCAATAGAAAATCTATTGTTTGTGTCTTTTTAAAAGGTTTTTGGATCTTACGACGCGACGCTATTGTCACACCCGACCAGGACAGTTGGTTTATTAAAAAAAAATTAAATCATCGACAACGAACAACACTATCCACAATTCATTGTCAGGTTCGGCGCGTAACCTCGAGCGATAAGACTCGCGGAACTGGCTGCTATTACCCATAAATACATGGTTTTTATCGAAATATTTCTAAGCAATGTCAACTGTAGTGAAGGGTGGCCATACGTCGAAGACTTCTCAAGACTTACGTACATCACAATGAAAAATTCAACTTGCTTCTATATCATATATCGTAAAAGCACAGTGCTTCTAAGGATGATAACCACAACCATTGATCGACCTTTAATCGAAAGCATCGACTGTCATTGATCAAAATATGTTTACTTCTAATAACTGTACAAGAATACGTACACTCCACGCTCACGAACGTTCTAAAATCTATACTATTTATAAAGAGATAACATCTATAGACAACGGCAAGGCTTATAGGTAAACCGAAAACACGAAACGCTTGCGCGATGTAATTAGACACAGCGCCATCTATTGGCTATTGGAATTGGAATTACGGTCCCGAAACGAAGTGAGGGCGGGCCACTAGTATTCTATAAAAGAACGTTATATTATTTAGGGTACCTAAATTACATTAGAATCCGAATAGCCATCTCCCTCCCCTTCATTAAACGAAGCATAATAATAATTATATTTTCTGGCATAAGGGTAAAAGGTAAAACCGGTATGTTCAGAAGTAATTGTGTAAGTGGCCCTTAAGGGCTGTTCAAATAAGAAACGATAATTCTTATTCTACTCATATTTACCTTTCCTTTTGTATGTATGTAATGAATTTGAGAGACTCTCTCACTATCATTTATTTTTTGGAATAACCTTCAGCAACATTTTGTATTGTACCTACATACATCCGTTTAAGTGCTTTATTAATTTTATATCACCTTAACATTATCTCGGTAATGTTATTTGTATTAACTTTACATACATACACATTACATCTATAACAAATGTTTAAGTACTTTAGTACGAGTTTATTGTAACGCGTTTGGGTAGTGCGGATCTGGCGCCAGTTTATTTTATGAACTTATTCTTAAAAATTTGGGCCTTTGCAACTTACCCCATTGTATTTCAAAAACTTATTCCTTCGTATTGGACATATTTTTCTCAAGATTCGGATATTAAATTATTCAAACTAATTTGAATCCACGATTTTATTCTGAGTTAAAAAAAAGAAAGCTTTTTTTGACTCGTTTTTTTCTCTCCCATTCTCTGATTATGATTTTATTCCAATCCATTTTGATTATGATCTTGCTTCCACTCTGTGATGAAACTTATCCCTGATGCATTTCACACTCTGGTCACCCTCATTAGCGAGTAAAGCATTTGATTGCATTTTACTTGGTCAAGTGCATCGTCAAGTAGGTCGCGTGCATCTTGCCCTACTTCGCGATAATTTGCAGGTATTGATAAGTGAAGGACTAGCTGATTGAAAATTTTACACGTCATAATGATTACAGTGATTCATTATGTGAACAAAGATAATGTCATTGTTATTACTCGACTAATGATTGTTGCATATCATGAATGCGTGTAATTTTTTCATTTTTTTTAATCTAAAGACACAAAACATTTTTTTTACTCAATCGGAGTTCAGCTTGGTATGCAAAAGTCATAAATGCCGAAATATTTTCATTGTTGTAGGCTTCTTTTGACTAAAGCAAAAAAAAAAACATTCCGAGAACTTAAAATTTGATTTGAATAGTTCTGATTAGTGTTATGTTTAGTGGGTAATAATACCAGTAGGCAGTATTTGTAGCTTATCGTATACATAAATAACATGACTACGATATTACACAACAGCAGGTTTATTGGGAAGGTAGTAGTTACTTAACTACTCGGATTAACTTTCCGAATAACTGACATGGCTGAAGAAATTTGATAGATCTACCTATAATGTCACCGTGGACTGGAAAATAGCAAACGGTGGTAAATTTATTTTCGAAAATGATAAAGTTGGTTACCTATCTTAAAATTCGAATTTTTTAAGTAAACGAATTTCATTATAGCGAAAACGTTTCGCCACATTTTTGTTTTCCCACATTTTCATTTGACCGAAAAAAACGATTGCCATATAGCTGATATTCCGATTATCAAATGACATATTTTTTTTATCTATACGTTTAAAATATCACTCAACCTTTGATAGATAAACATATTTAGACAAATTAGTTTCCAGAAAATCGTTTTCTATGTTATTAAAAGACAATAAGTTTATAACAATTACATATACTAAGTATTTTTTATTATAATCTTCAATAATTCTGACAAGTTATGTGGCTCAGGTGAATCATGCATGCAGCATTCAAGCATGCATGCATAATTCAAGCAGGCATGCAGCATGAATGCAACCAGGCATGCATGCAGGCATGCAACCAGGCATGCATGCAGGCATGCAACTGGGCATGCAGGCATGCATGCAGCATGCATTTTTCTGTCACGGCTCCGGCGCTGCAAGGCTTCGGCGGTCCCACGCGAGCTTATCGTCGCAGATGATTCTCGCTCGTCACCGCAGCCTCGGCTTATTGGCCGGCTTCGCCGGCCAGCCTCAGCCGCGGTGGCGAGCAAAAACCACCTGCTCCTCAGCTCGCGGGCCGCCTCGCCCTTCCGCGCCTACGCGGGTTTGAATTACACTCTAGGGGTAGGGCAGACAAGACTACGTGGAGTCGGTTTTGCAGCGATTCGCTTCTGTCAATACATTTTGTAGCGCAAAATCGAACACTAAATAAACCTATTTCTCGTTTGCAATAATAGGAGAAAGGTTACTTCGACCTTTAATATGTCTAGAATAAAAAAATATTGTAAGTAATACATCTGTAAAATGAAAAAAAGAGCATTTGAAAATCGGCTATTAGTTTTTCTGGAAAATGAAACATATGTAAAATAAATTTATTGCATACAATGTTTTGTCAAAAAATATATCTTCGATTCAAAACTTCGATATACCGTTTTCGAAGTTATGAAATTCGAATAATGAAGTTTCGAAAGTAAGATAGGTTACCGATAAAGTTATGTCAGAATGGGTGACCCCTGGGAAAAAAAAAGGCTGGTGACCCCACATCGCGCCAGCCAATGTGGGATAATCTAACCTATTTTAGAGAAATAAACCTGACACCGTTTATGTAATTATCTATTGTAACCTTTGTGTCATTGAATAAATTTATTTCTATTCTAATATAACCTATTTAAATGGTAATTAGATATTTTCCGGAAAAGAAATGGTAAATAGGTAGGTAGGTATAATGCATCAACTAACTCATGAAGTTAATTGATGGTGGCCATTGGTTGTAATACTAATTGAACTCCTCAATAGTTCTCCAAGTATACATTTCGTGACTTATTAACCGAGTACCCTGTACGATATATCATCGGTGTTTCGTGCTACGATACGATTTCTTGAATAAAAGTTCTAACTAGGCCTACTGATCTTTTCTTTCCTTAGTTTCTTAGAAGATGATTTCATAAAGAAAGTTCCGTTTCATAAAAAAACATTTTTATGACTTCAAGGAAGCCTTAGCCAGTGTAATTAGAAAAGTAATAGACAATTGTTCCCGGCAGACGAAATTCTCATTAAAACGCTAAAGTTTGTAAAATTTTGCGAAGAAAATACTCTCACTATTGGTAATATGGTCAATAGGTATTAAAAAAACTAATTTATTGGACAAGTCTTACAACCAACTGCGTAAACGTCGGAGCCACAAGAGGACCTAGAACGAAGCGGAATGCACAACAAATGGAGACATGGCATAGGCATATTATATTTTTTTGACTTAGGTTATAGTTTAATATATTTTTTGTAAAGTTTCCTACAAGACATATTGTTTTAATCTCATAGTTTTTAAGCATAAAGATCAGGACAGCTACACTATTAACGTTTAACAGTAAGTTGGGGGTGCGCCAGGGGTTGTCCCTTGGGTCACCCCACAAACTAGTTCTGTTGGATTGAAAAACATCGATACAAAAATATCCGTATTAGACAAAAAATTATAAATTAAAGAAGAAAAATGTCAGTCACAGACGTAAACACAGACTAGTAAAAATACTCTCACAGAAATCTAATCAGCTAGAAAAGCCTTCAGCTAAAAATAAACCCGGAACTGCATACGGAAAAGTCTATTTGTTTACATACAGATAGCTCCCAATCAGAGGTCGAGCCAAGGCCCCTGATTCCAAGTCTGGTCCCACCGCCCGCATGACGGAAAACTACACACATGATTGTGGATTAGGGCCGTGACGTTTACCTACATACGGAGCTATCGAGTATTTTACTAACAAAATCAACATTTAAAAATTCAACTCTTTTATAGGATACGATAGCGCTTTTTGTATAAATCTTACCTAAGATTACTTATCTCTCGCTACTAGTCAGGGTTCCATGGCCAAATGACGTGACACTTGTGAATTCATCCGTATGTCTTAGCTAGCTTTAATTAAGCTAAGCTTGCTAAAAAAAAGAACAATACAATATGGTGGTTCCTCTAACTAAGAACTGAAATTTTAAAATTCCAGGGGTAAACTATTGCTATCATATCATAAAATAAAGATAAAACTGATATTAGGTATGCTTGAGAGCCAAATTGCAAAAACAAAAAGAATAAAAAATGACCACTAGGCACTCTTTTAGTGAAATATAATTTCTAGGAAATTAATTTTTTGGTATGGCTTTTTCTATAGTTTTTTATTTAGTATTTTATTGAAATTGTATATCTTTATCAAATGTTTCACAAAATTTATATTATCGATAAATTTATTCACATCCCTATCGTAAATTGATTCATGGTGATTGATAATACAAGGCAAGTCGACGGTGAATGAATATTGATTCATTCACTCCATGGTTATCTTTATGAATGTCAAAGTTGTACAGTCGCCGTCAGATATATCGTAGCAGACAAGATGACCAAATATATCTGAACAAATTAAAATGTCAATAAGTTCTGAACGCTACAAGTAACCATTAATATCTGAACATTCAGTACTGCATAAATATCTGAGCAGGTGCCAGTCATTAACTTCTGAACATACAACTAACCAATAATATCTGAACACTCAGTACTGCATTAATATCTGAGCAGATGTCAGTCATATATCAGGATAAACAAAGTACGTAAAGAAAAGAAACAAAGTGTCATTACATATTTGAATCTGAAAATTATTTTTAAAAGTGTGTGGCCAGGATGTAGGCATTAACAGTAATTGGAAACTAAGGAGTTTCATCAAAAAAACCAAGATATTTATTACCAACGAGCGGTCACGAAGCGACATGTTAAAGATGATTGTATTCGTTTTATATGATGAGATTGATGATTCATTCATTCATTCATTCAGGTGATTCAGAGACACTTTTTACTTTTCGAATAACTGCTGTAACAAAAAAGTTGATGTCGCAAAATGGCCGCCATTTTGTTTTTATTTTCTTTAAATATCAAAAACCTATTATTTTTTATGATTAATTAAAAAACTCTCAGGGTTGTCGAAACTTTTTCCGCAAAAATAATCCCCAACACACCAAAAAACAGCCCTTATCAGTGAGTCAGTCATTGGTAATCAAGCTTTATATAAGTATTATGTTGAGCGACGAACGCGACGTTGCCAAATTGATTTCTAAAACGATAGGCAACCTCGCATTGGTATTGACGTGCGTTAAGGATGACAGTTCAGATATTATTGGTTAGTTGTATGTTCAGAAGTAAATGACAGCATCTGCTCAGATATTAATGCAGTACTGAATGTTCAGATATTATTGGTTAGTTGTATGTTCAGAACTTATTGACATTTAATTTGTTCAGATATATTTGGTCATCTTGTCTGCTACGATATATCTGACGGCGACTGTACAACGTTTTCACGATAAGTAAGTAGTAAGTTACCTTATTAACGAAATAGTGCAAAGACCTAAATAGTGTGGCATATGGATATTATGTCACAGTATGCCACACTTTTTGGGACTTAATTTCACTGACCACTATCATCATGATAGCTGTCACCCACGTCGTCCGCGTGGAATAGTACCTTAGGGTAGCATTTTTAATTATTTAATAATTTTCACCCCCCCTTTAACCCCTTACAACCAAAGATTTCTTACAACCCCCTTTTGGCAATAAGAAGTAGCCTATGTTCTTTCTCAGGGTCTAGACCCGTGGTCGTCAAACTGCGGCCCGCGGGCCGCATGCGGCCCGCAGACGTTATTTGTGCGGCCCGCGGCTACATATTCGTACTTATCAGAAATCAGCTTAGTTATTTTTGAGTAGAGAAGTAATAGGCATACATTTTTGCATTTATATGAATAGTGTGGACTACTATGGATAAGTACCTATGCAAAAGCTCTTGAAACGCATATACTGCGGCCCGGGCCCTGATGTTCATATTGATAATGTGGCCCTTGAAGAGTAAAGTGTGACGACCGCTGGTCTAGACCATCTGTATACCAATCAAAAATCTATCATTCCATCGATCAGTAGTTTTTGGCGTGAAAGAGTAACCGAACAGACCCGAGTTTAACTTTTCGCGACTTAAAATATTATTTAGGATAGGATATTGTGTTTATCGTGTTTCTTTTTTTTTCTTAACTCCTTGAAAGGATAGATTATTTGCTGCATTTGACTAACAGTAAAATTTCGAAAATACTGCCTCGTTTTCAACGTCTTTTTTTTATATGTGATAGGTACCGACGAGCAGGCGGATCCACCCGATGGTAAGCAACTGCCTGCCCGCTCAATGGACACTTACAACACCATGGAGTACAGTGCGCTGCCAACCTTTCTTCCCTTTCCCCCGGGTGGCCTCGCGTTAAACCCTCCCTCACTCGAAACACCAAGCACGGGGCTTTGTGAATTAAGAGCGCGAAAGATAAGACTGAAAAAAAATAGAAAATAACTAAATACAATATCTACTTTAGTAAGTAATTAAACGTTTTCAAAGTAGAAAAGCGATAAAACACATTCCTCAAACAAAGGCATGTGATGATTGAAAAACTTTTCTGATCAAAACTACCCACTAAACAGGATAATGAATAAATCCTGTCTGCTATTGTTGAGATACTCTATCGATTGATTGATTGTAGTTTTGAACAGTTTCCGAAAACTGCTTTTGTAGTTAAGTACACTCAAACCCGGACTGGTCCCGTTGACACGATAATTCGCTTGGAAATGTCAAAACTAATAAGTAACAAGTTTGTTTTCGATACCTGGAAAATTTAACCCAATTTGTATGGTTCTAAAACATCGCTTTCACAACTTTACTCATAGCAAATTCCCAAAATCGAATAATATTTCAGCCACGAGACACACTCAAATAAATTAATGTTTCACCGGTTCGATGGCCTCGATGACGCAGTGGCTAAGGTGTTCGCCAGAAGCGCGAAAGGTCCCGGGTTCGATTCCCGGTCAAGTAAATTTATTAAATTACATTTTCTAACTTTTCTTGGGTCTGGGTGTTCTGGGTTGACGCCCCCAATTGATAATCGTCATCTGGTAAATTTAAGTGAGGAGTCGGGACTTTTTAATAAGTTTTAAATCTGATAAGGTTTTGTTTAAGACTTAACTCTACAAAACCATTTATCATTTAGTAACCGCTTCATTTTTTTACCAGACTTGCCAAAACTTGGATATTAATTCAAGTTTTGGCTACGTTTTGGGTACGCTTAGACCATTGGGTGTAAGCGTACCTTTGTTCTTTGCATACGTATAAAAGAAAAGTAAATCGCAAGTTATATAACAAAATGCTCAAGACTCGCGCACGCGCAACGAAGGCGACGCGCATACAAACATGCGAAGTGTTACACTGTCAGGGCTAAGGACGTTTGCATTTGGGACAATGTCACATGTGCATCGTGACACGCCCGTAAATCGCCGCAAGCGCATCAAAACACTGAATCGCTTCATAATACATAACTGCAATGCATTTTATAATAATTCCAGTTTTCGTGGGACAACTTGCCCGAGAATTTCAAGAGTTCTTGGCCGGTCACTTTTTGAACTTTTTTTTAACCTACCAATATTTTTGTGATGATAATACCGACAAAACCCTACTAAACGAAAACAATTTGGTGAAGTTAGGTTAGACCAGTGACGAGTAAAAAAAATCTAGAAATTCTCGGGCGAGTGTCACTACACCCTAATTTTAGACTTTCTTTTTCTGCTGGTCAGGTATTTTTTAGATAGCACCTATAGCGGTAGGATATTAATGCATTTTTGGGTGATTATTTTATTTATCCCCATTAAAAAATCCTATCGAATACAAAAGAATATGCAAATATGCACTTGCACGTGCTGCAAAACGTGCAAGTCATATTATCTGGTATTGCAAGCATCCATACTACAGGCTGTAACTTCCTATCATGTGGGTCATAACATTAAACACAGTTTCCCTTATCACCTTAGTGCTATAGAAATGTAGTGCCACAGTATAATGGCAGGCAGTGAAAATCAACCGGGAGAGAAATCACCTGACTCCTAGCCGCCAGCAAAACTAACGCTTTTTTTTTTTAATTTTTGTCACGTTAAAAATATTACTGTATTACTTTTAGTTGCGTAATTTTTAATTGACTATATGTCAGATACACGTTACTCGAGCGATGGGTAGCTCAGTGAATAAAAAAGTGCGCCTTGCCATGCGAGGTTGTAGGTTCAAATCCGGTCATGCATCTTTGGATTTTAAAAAATTACTTATGTGCTTATTTTCTTACCATTCGCATAGCGGTGAAGATAAACATAGTAAGGAAGTGTCTCCTTATTAAAATATTTATTCTAAACGTGTAAGCATGGTCCTGTTGGCTTGGATCCACTGTAGGTGGAGAAGGTCAGATGGCAATCACTTCATCGTCATTTATTAATGAACTTCCTATATCCCAGATCATGGGTCACTGGGTTTGGACGTAACTGAGAATGACATCTCGAGAATATGATGTCAGATACGTGTAACTATGCAATACTGTACAAGTGTACATACCAACCAACTTTCCTAAGTTTGCACTATATTTGGTTCACTGGCTATATTATCAACACTGTGACACGAACAGTGCTCATCTACAATGAAAATTAATGTCACTTCAAATGTTTGTATTACTATAATTTAAATTTATTAAATCTTGGCAATGTTTTCAGTACCTACATAAATATTTCTACAAAAAAAATATTTTCCAATATTACCTTAGACAGAATATAGAGCTAAGTTAGCATTTTTATGTGCATGCATGAGTAGATTAGTATTAGATTTCATGTCAAATTTATCAACGTTAACCGAATTTGAAATCCTGACGCACAAGAATATTTCGGGCTCTGAATAAAAAACTACAAGCTGTTTCGGAGCAAATTTATAAGATCAACACAGTTTTTGTTTGATGGACATCGCAGATATTGTTGTATTTTAAAAGACAGAATAACAAATTCTGTTTTTACGGAATCCCCAATAGGTTTAAGAACAGGTTGATTTTTGCGAAACGCATTTTTTGTCAAAAGCCGTTGACAACAAAACTCTTGGTGGGGCTATTTTGAAATTTTAATTCACATACATGTTTATATCGATTTCGACTGTTCCTAAACCGGACGGAGATTCATCAACGTTATCTTTCGACAATTTTCCATCATCGGACCTCGAGTCAGGACCATCATCCTTCTTGCTATCTTCTCAAAGGTCAGAATCGAACGACAAATCCATATTTGGGCGTAAATTTAAAATGGTAACGTTATGGCTTCAATTCGATGAATCGATGTAAAATGGACCTTTTCTTCAGAAGCGACTACCAGACAAAGAAATTTTATTGGCAGGTGAATCCTGTATTTTATATTAGCTAAAGATTTTGGGCTCGTTATAAAGTAGATGTGGCTTCGTGAATAGTTTGGCATATTTTATGAGTAAAGAAGGTTTCATATTGGGCAGGCAAATATTTTGCCCAATATGCAAAAAAATGTTTTTTCTTCTTTCATCGTTTAACTAACAACAACATAACTTCGCGAAAATCTTAAATCACACACTCCGAAATGTATGTAGCAGTCTGTGTCTGCGAGTCTTTCAGTTTCAGCGTTAAAGTTATAACCGCCAATTTTCGACTTGGCAGTGTTGTTAGACAAACAACGATTTGATAATTTGATATCAGTATGATGTTAATTGGAGGAATAATGTTATTTGTTATAGAATCTAGCAAGTTACTTACATATATATAAAGTCCATAAGATCCCTGATTTCATGACTACTGAACTACATAAATGTCATGTTATGTATGTTACCAAATGTAGTGGTAACCCCGCGGCGGCGGGGTTCTACCGACTAAAACTCCCGTAAAACCTACGCCAAAGTGGGCAATAGACATGAGGATTTGACTAAAACGTCTTACTTCAGACTCCTCCTCTAGGCGAAGCCTGCTTACAATACGGACCTGACACTGCTCCCTTGAGTATGCTGAGAGGAGTGATAGGGACAGCCACGAGCACCGAGGCTGCAGAGGACGCCTGTGCAATGTTGACGTCCGATGCCTCCGCACCGGTCGCCGACTGGCCGCCAGCGGAGCTGGCTCTGCGGACAGAAGTAAATATACTTTTTTAGGGTTCCGTAGCCAAAATGGCAAAAACGGAACCCTTATAGTTTCGTCATGTCCGTCTGTCCGTCTGTCCGTCTGTCCGTCTGTCACAGCCGATTTACTCGGAAACTATAAGTACTACAGTGATGAAATTTGATGAGAATATGTGTTGTAGGAACCGCTACAAAAATATGACACTAATAGTAAAAAAAAGAATTGGGGGTGGGGCCCCCCATACATGTAACTGAGGGATGAATTTTTTTTTTCGATGTACATACCCGTGTGGGGATCATGGAAAGGTCTTTTAAAATGATATAAAGTTTTCTAAAAAACATTTTTCTTAAAGTGAACGGTTTTGAGATATCAGCTCTCAAAGTCGTAAAAAGTATGTCCCCCCCTCTATTTTTTATAACTACGGGGTATAAAATTCTAAAAAAAATAGAGGTGATGCATGCTAATTAACTCTTTCAACGATTTTTTGGTTTGATCTTTTGGTAACCCAGGAGAAATGCGATACGCATACCGTCTACCAGAGGGCGGACTAACTCCCCCCCGCGTGACGGCGGGGGGTATACTGACTAAAACCCCTGGGACTCGACTAGTTGTAGGGCAACTAGCACGAAGTAAACATACTGCTCCGAGCCCAGTTAGCCTGGCAATTGGGCTGGAAGATAATGATGATGCACACACCTTACCTGCAGCATCAACTTCCGAATTCAAATGTATTCCACATCTACATTTATCGATTCGATTGATGTCATAGGCCCACATGCATAACAAATTTATGTGTGGGAGTAATTCATAAATTCTGTGGACCGTTAAAAGTTAAATGGGCTATGTCAGGAAGAAGGTGCATGCGCACGAGTAGAGGGGAATGGGAAATCTCATTATACGGGATTCTGCGCGAGTAGGCATACATTTTGTTTGCATATTTTTTGTATGCGGGCTATTATGTTATGCACAAATTGTATGTTAATACTGACAGTTAGGGTCAGATCAATCGATCGGTTGTCGAGTTTATATTAACTTCTTTAGTTGAGTCATCATTTCAGCCAATAGACATCCAGGGCTGAACATAGGCCTCCCCCAATGTTCTCCACTCAGACCAGTCATCCAAGGAATTTCCGTGCCCTTCACCAAATCGTCGGTCTTTCACCAAACCGGTGAGCCAGTCATGGCTGCTAATTCCTGTTAAGTTGAATAAGTACGAGGCGCCCGAAAACGCTAGTGCGGGGAGGTCGCCGGCAAGACGCCAACGCTCAAAGGACCCTAGTGTGGGGTCACTCGATGAATTGTTAATTCAATTCATCGATCAACATCAACCGATGCGATGGAAACAATGGATTGGTTGGTCAAATTCAAATCAATTAGTTACTAAAACAGTTGAACAACTTCCATCACTCGTCATTGATGACGACGATCAATCGATGGCTCTGGTGACTCTAAAACTTAAAGCCCTTAGCATTACCTATCATTTGTCCAGAGACATGGCCGGCCCATAATCAAGTAAAGTTTCTTCTTAACAACTTCACATTAATTTACTCATACGTCACATCTGTTTTAATTTGTTTAAGTATATATCCGACTTAATGTCACATAGAAGCAACAATTAGCCGAATGGCTGCTCATAACCGGCGCAGGAGTGATCGAGCTTTAATCACAGAGTGCGCGTACGAGGCATCAAGTTTGTAAATAATTTAGGGCGAATGATTAAAATTGATGGCATTATATGTCTTGCTTGAATGAGGGCTGTGGTAATGTATGTACTTATACGACTGCGGGAAAATTGATACAAAAGTTACTTTTATGGATTTGTTTTAATAAAAAAACTGACATGCTAGTTTTTTTAAGAATTTTGAAGCTTCATTAGCTTTGTCTTCCAGCCTAGATTACCGTTAAACTATCATCGCTTATATCGATTCCTACTATGTATTTATTATTGGTGGAAAAAAGAACAATGCACATTTGAGATTAAATACTTTTTGTGTCTTAAAACTTACAAAGGCAATTCGATTTAAAAGTATTAGAATCGAATTCTTCTGTTTACCTATATGCTTTGTTATTTCAAAGAGATTTTACCTCTTTGATAAGTTATCGGAATGAAAACGAGCAAGCTGGTCACCTGAAGGTAAGAACACCGCCACCCATGGACATCATTTACACCAGAAGGAGTGCGGTTGCATTGCCGGCCTTTCTTTCGTTTCGTGACGCTGACCATTGGATTGATGGATAGATAATAAATTTCCCATTTCATCAAATAGCATTCGAATCATTCGACAGTCTTTCTTTCACTGATGTTTCTATTTTTGAGGAGTCCTTTTTAAACGGATAAAAAATTAAGACAAGCCTATTCAGCCACAACAAGCCTCCAACAGAGAAGCTAAAAATATCCCTCGCCTCAATTCCCGTTCACGCGTTGTGTTAGAAACCTCGGCCTCCTACTTACGCTGCGCGCGCGCACCCCGGTTCTCAAATAGGTCATAAAATTTAATGACATTCCCTCGATCGCGTCCGCCTTGTAAGAAAAGCAATTTTTGCGATCAGCTTGAACGACGCTTTATAATTTTTAAGGGTATAATGCGAATGTGCGATTAGTCGCACGACAAACAAATAAGGTATCAGATGCATAAGTCTTAAGGCGACGGGTAAGGCACATTAGCTGCGCTAATTGATTTAAATTGTGAGCTAAAATGAAATATTCTTCATTCAATTTAAGTCCATAGGAAATAAGAATGTTTATAAATGTCATAAATAATGTAAGCTACTACTGGTTCGGAAAGTCGATTTCTACCAAGAAAAGTAAGCTAATTAACCGTACCTATGTATTTTTGACAATTTTGCGTACTCTTTAAGAGGCCGGGAAAGCATCAGATTTAGTACGTACAGCCACACATCAAGGGATACAAACTGTCACAATCGACCATCATCTTATTGTCATACACACATTAGGCTGAATATCAATTGAGGAAATTTGGCAGGTTGTGGCAAACTGGTGTGTTAGGCTGACTGTACTTAAATATTTAAATAATTGGCGTCGCTAGAGTGCTTACCCGTCGCCTTAAGCAATTTATTTTATGGTGTAGTATGTAGTAAGTATTGCCATTACGCTATCGAAGAGCGATGTTGCCTATCACAAGTAAATGCGCTTTTTTAAAAGAAAGCATCAAACACAAAATACTTAGTGTAAAAGCTTGTAAGTATTTTGCGTGCCTATAATGAATACCTACTTGAGTTTCTTTAGTATCTGGGTGTAATATATTTATCCCATCAAAAACAATACTTGTCAAAAAAACCAAGTCTCGCAACTACCGTAAAAAGTGGTGAGATCCATGTTTTGCCAAGTCGGTTATTCATTTATTGACTTGGCAATCACATTAAAACACAATATATCTCACAAGTAGTTCGGTTGTTTCATGTTTTTTTTTCGGTTGTTTAATTTGCAGAACATTTATGAATAAAAGTTTGGTTTTTTTTTTAAGCCCGGTTACATAAGTCTGGTATTAGGGGTCGACTACATTGCGCAAGTGTGTCGCCTTTCGCCCTTTCACCTATAGATGCAATAAAGTATTAAGTATAGCTAATAACTTTGTCGCTGTTTATAGAATTTACCTCTTTATTAAGTAAGTATAGAAGTATAGATTACCCAGTCGAATCTAACTCGAACCTTCCTCACCTAAGTGACGTCACTACATCATTAAGATTGTTAAGTTTGCGTTACGTTTCTAGGATATAAAAAAATAACAATGAAATTCAGCTTTAGTTTATAGAACATTTTGCTATCAGATTGTCTCCGCTAAGCGAAATACGGGGCACGCGATCACAAATCATTCTCTGGAGTTGGAGGCAAATCTTTACACTGGATCATTTTCGAAGCCTTTAGCGTCTTCGACCTTTTATTTCCTTTCGGTTTTTGTAAAAGTACTTACAATTAATATTTGATGTGCGAAATTGATATGGTACACGTTATGCTGATGCAGAACACGCGACAAATAAAATATAATCTGTTTATAGGTAGGTATGACTCGATAGTCCTACTACTATTATAAAGGCGAAAGTGTGTATGGATGTATGGATGTTTGTTACTCTTTCACGTAAAAACTACTGAATGGATTTGAATGAAACTTTACCACAATATACATCAGAATAACACATAGGCTACAATTTATAAAAATATATTGTGTGGATTGTCCAAAATATGACGGTAAGTGTCAATAATTAACTCCACGCGTACGAAGTCGCGGGCGGCCGCTCTAGTTTTAAATATTGTCGACGGACGACGATTTAAACCTCGATGGATGAAACCTATGACATGTATGGCGCGAAAAAAGTAATATTCTTTTTTCGAATTTCGCTACTCTCTTGTTTTTTACTGTCCCAGTTTTTCCAACGATTAATGTTGTTTTTCACGTATTATAAAATAACTATTTAAATACCATTTAACCTTATTTAGAATTGGATCCATCATTTGGAAATACCTACCATATTTACGTCTACCGAATTCTGCCGACATAGCTTATCTTTACAACATTTTTTTAATCACATATTATCCAGTAGATATTAATTTACAAATACATAATTATTAAAATATAAATTTTAATAATTATAAACCCTATTCAATTAACCAATTGACCATCCAAGCAGAGAGAGGCAGTTAAATAAATATTGATTGACGAAATTTTAATATTTGGACTAACTTTGGAGTTTTGGAGTCAAATATCGATTGGAGAGGCTTATATTCGAGGCCTTTAAGAAGGTAGAAAAACGGCGTGAAGCAGCGGCTGCGCTTTGCTTCGTCGAGTGAGTGAGTGCATCGGAGGCCCAATCGGGGAAAAGGGGGGTAAAGGTTGGTAGCGCATTTGTGACTCTACTGGTGTAGCAGGTGTCTATGGGCGGCTGCCATCGCTTACCATCAAGTGGTCCGTCTGTTCGTCTGCCACCTATAACATAAAAAAAAAACACTTGACTTTGGCAGAATTGACGCAGTCAGCGTTTGCACGACGACGCTTAGCAGCCATTAAAAAAATTGTGGTTTCAGAGAAATATTTTTTCTAGTCGCACTAATGTAATCGGCCCTTAACTAAATTGTCCTGTAATTACTTTAAACGTTTTAACTTAATATTTAAGGCGAAACCTCGGATGCATATTTTTGTCGTTAAGGAAACTCGAATTATGAAATAAAAGTGCTTTGGTTACGGAAGGTGTAACATTTTACGGTAACTTTTTTATAATGAATAGATTGATGTGTCGGTTGTTTTTGGTCAGCTGTTCGTCTTCGGGGGAATTCCTTGCATACAAAGTGGTTGATTTAACGAGTACTCGCACTTTGGTTACTAATCAAGTAATTATCGGGCGATTTTCATAATTCCTCGTGTAACTTGCTAAGTGAGAGCCTTTTGATAAACGAAAATGGCGATTGATGATGGAATTTAGTCGTTTTTTTTTTGTATATAGTTAATTTAAATACCCACTTTATAAGAAATGTGGGCAGGTTGATGTGATGGCATCATTTTGCACTACAAATGCATTTTTCATGCGCGTGTGAATAATTTATCTGAGGTTGGTTCGTGTTTATCATATTTTTTTATTTCAATAGCCGGGTATAACTTATACAGGGTGTAACTGTAAGCATTTACATCCCTTTAACCACGTCTACTACTAAGAATTCAGAAAAAATATAGATCTCTGCCTTTTAGAAATTCGAATAAAAAAATATTACTTTTCAAACAAAGTAGGTACTATGTAGATAATCCTACTAATAGCGAACATTATAAGATTTCTGTCACTTACAAGAGTTAAGTTACATAATATACACTCGTATAGGTGACGTACCTACATAGTCACCAGGTTGTCGACTTCAACATCAAATGAAGTGACATTTATTTGCTAAGTTACTCTCAAGCTATTCTTCTTAAAAATGACAATTTGAACCTATATTTTATTAGATAGTATATAAAGTATCAATAGGTAGGTACCTACATAACAGCAAGTTGTTAAATTTAAATTAATTATCTACTTACCGTTAAGAGTATACTTTCTCCAATTTAAAGTTATGTCTTTGCAAACATCACATGATTAGCAATGTACAATTTACTATTTGCACAGTATAAATAAGGTCCGTAGGCCTGAATCATGGTCTAAGGGTACCCTGGGTTTCAAAGCGACATCTGTGGACATAATAATTGGTAACTCGCTACGATGAAAAAAAAGAAAGAAAATAAGGGTAGTCAACGCTTGCAGTCTCAAAAATTTAAAAGGTTTTTGCAACAAATACAGCATCAAAATATTTTGTAGCTAGATTACTAACATGAGCCTTATTTTTGAGTATCCGTTTGTTGCAAGCGCCATTGTCACGTCCGAAACTCAAAACTTACCTTATAATAATGGTAGCATGCACTCGCGTCAAACTTTTCTATAGTTAGTGACAAAGAAATAAAAAAACTCTTTTTTTATGTGATAGCAGACGAGCAGATAGATCACCTGGATGGTTAGCGATTGCCGCCGCCCATAGACACCTGCAACACCAGTAGAGTCAGAAGTGCCCTGCAAACCTTTAACCCCTTTTCCCCGATTGAACCTTCGGTACCCTCACTGAAACACTGGGCAATCTTTTTTACTATTTTTTTTTACTGGGTAAAAATAAAACATTTAAAGTTCTGTTACATACAAGCTTTTGACCCACTTCCAGGAAACCGATTGAGCTGAAATTGGGTAAACTTGTGTAAATCCAGCAACAATGTAATATTACGGACTCGTGGGTCGCATGTTAAAGCGACGTTTAAGGTCCCGGGACGGGTCAACAATTTGTACTCAAGTTTTTCTGTTTCTAAATTCACAGCGGCAGCCTGAAGTCTGGAAATTGGCAGTCTTGTGCACTCTCGGAATCCACGCTAACCGTTGACTAGTGTCTTCACACATACTTTTGCACTACAATGATATCCTGCGTTTGTGGCTGACCGTTGAGATCGGCTGCCGTTGCCGAAATATTGGTTAAGAGGACACGTTTTATGGTGGTGTAGGAAGTCATTTCATGAAGGAGCAATGATGCAAGGACTAGAACTCCCAGACAGAGATAAAATGTAAGATAAAGATCTTCATGTAATCGCAGAGGCCTTATAAAATGGATGAATTTTAAAATTCTGATGTCAATAAAGGAATATTGCATTTGATAATTATGCTATAGCGACATCTTTTGAAATGATGTCACAGATTAAGAAAAAAATTTTCCGTCCAACTTAGGTCCCTAAATCAAATGAAGGCACTCTAGTATGTACGGTGGCCTGCACATCAAGTTACTACAATGTGTCAAATTTCTTCAATCGAACCTCACTTTTATGTCAAACGTGTTTGGTTCAATATCAACTGAGGAAATTTGACAGATTGTAGTAACTTGATGTGCTGGCCACTGTACCTCTAGATAAAATAAACTTAGGTTCAAAACCCTTTACACGCTGCTTTATCAATTCAATTCCTGCGTGTTTAGGGTAGATTCAAGAAACTAAATTCTACTCGTATGTTTTGATGATACTCGCATGTGGGCAAGTAACATGTTGTCAAGAAAATTATCTTCCAGATCCCGACTACAGTATAGAGGGGTGAGTAGTAAAGCAATAATTGGGTACTGTATACTTCTATGTAATTTCATAAGGTCACCCCCCTCAGATCATGATAATCATCCCCTTCTCATCTATCACAGCTCAGAACCTGGCATCTGAACCCTGAATAAGGGTTTTCTAAATTTTAAATTTGATTTTCCTAGTGGGCTGGTCATATTTGCTGCAAAATAAAAACCGTTAGGGTAAACAAGTTTTGGAGTGGAAACCGCGTCTCAAACCTTTTAACGTGAAAATGGAATTGTAGCTTTTTTTGGAGAGCCAAACATTTGGTCACAAAAGGTCTTTCTCCAGCGTGGACTGCAACTGGCTGATCATGCGTTTCATGTTAAATGCAAACTCGCTTCACCATTTCCTCCTTCACTGTGCCAAAATGGTGCTAACGTAAACCGCTAATCCCGAAGTGCATTTACACGTACACAAAAGTTAAAAACCTAATTTGAGGCAAGTAGTTACTTCAAGTTTACAGCCAATTACAGCCGATCGCCCAAGGTAACTCTGACATCTGTTTACAACCATAACTCGTTAAGGGAAGGTTGATTTTTGCGTGTTCCGTGGGTCTTGTTAAGGCGGTCGGTATGTAAGTGGCGGCGTTGGGCAAAAGCTTCAAATTGACCGGCGCTTGCGCATCGTTTACTGGGTGAAGGATCACACAACGTCAGTCATAGAGCAAGCGTGACAAAAGACAGGGATGTTAGTGAAATATGATGGGACAGAATCAAAATGTACTACAATCCATATACTATGTATAGAGAGGTAACTTCTGTAGACATAAACAGACCTTATAGACTGACCGCAAAGGCCGCAAGACACTAGCGCAATGCAACCGACACCCAGCGCTATCTATCGGTAGAGCATAGAACTAATGTCCCAAAACGAAGTAAGGGCGGGTCACTAGAGTGTGTTATACTTACTAGCGAATCTAATTTCTAGTCTACTAGATATATAAGAACCTGTTGAAGTAACATTTACTAAAAAAATATTGTGTATCTGTACCAAACAAATAAATAAAATAAACTTTACAAGGTACAGACATCCACACAATGTTTAACAGTAGGTATGTACTTAACAGATGTATTTCTTTTTCAATCGATTCTCACCTTAAAATCAATCACGTTCGGTTTAGTATCCACTGAGCATATTTTACATACAGTTTTAACCTGATGTGTGGCTGGTCTGTACCATAAATGGAACACATTTCATTTCTTTACGCTCACCTCGACTCACACTTGACCAGTTATTTTTTATGATCAATAAACATGCGCCTGATATAAACAGGCAACGCCAGATTTTTCCACTTTAACCCTAGAGAGTCGCGACATTCCTGTGCAGAAAGAAACTGGTGGGCTAATTTTATGGACCAATTAGGAATATGCATGATTAAATTTTAATAAAAATATGTGTAAGTTGAACACATTAACTAAATAGAGGGTGTTGTAATATGGCGTTGAAGAAATTCTAAAAAAACTCTAAACTGAGCTCCCAAAAATTTCATGGTATTCATAAAAAAGAAATGCTAGAAGATTATAACAACACAATATTTAATAATCATTTACCTACTGATATTATTATAATTAACAAAGTGATATTGTTTGTAAGTTGTTAGTGATACCTATTATGTTCAAGTTTTTAGTTAAAAGTTTACTTCGGAACGATTCGACGCCATTGGCGTCAAATCCGTGGCAAAGCAAGACCTGACAGCAAAAAATAATTTTATTAAAATTTGAAATCTATTTTCCAAAAGTAGGTAAAAAAACCCAACTGAAGTATCACAAATGAAGCCCTTTTAGCATGTTAGATCATCAAAATAAAAATCACCTGTTCCATACATTATTACTTGGTAAATAAAATTAAATTTAGCGTCGTAAAAACAATAACTTAAAGCACAAAATTACTAAACTAGAAACCTGGTACTAATTTTAATTGTAGACGCACGTAGGTAGAAATTTTGGTCTGAAACACCAAAGTGCAAACTGACCCACGGGTCGTTTAGGCCCCACACGTTTACTGGCAGGTTAAAGGTGCCTACTTTTATAGGTAAGATAATTTACGTAGTTTTACTATGCCCATTTATGGCCTGCGTAAACCTTGAGTACCTATAACGCAATTTGTAAATCCTGGTCCTAATCTGATCAATAGAGAACTTGCAAAATTTTTCGACCTCATCTTTCCAAGTGGACCAGTAGCTTTCTAATGATCAAAATTTTAATCAAGATTGCCACTTAACTAACGCCTACATACTTTCTCTATTCCCTTCGAAAAAAAGTATCAGCCTATACCTACATATTTTAATGCAAAGACCTCCATGATAGGAAATCAAGTCATCGCTACTATGATAGAATTAGGCACCACGCTTGCCTAATGCGGCTTGGTGATCACAAACTCGAGCTTTGTAAGATAGATTTGGATACTTTTTGCTCGACACGAGAATCAAACCCGGGATACTGAAATCACGGCCTGATACTTAAACTTTATACGTAGGTATTGCGGCCTAACTGAATCTTTACGAAATTAAATGTGTACGAAGAATTTTGGGTGATTTAGGCAAGTCCAAAAATTCTTAAATTCAGAACATTCGATTTTTATTTCAAATGTGTTGAAATAATCCTATTCTCAGACTAGCAACCCCTTACAAAATGTATTCAAAACACTTAAGCCTTACTCATCCCAACTCCCTAACCGATGTTGTCTTAGCAAAACCGACGTGGATCGGTAAGTACCCACTTTAGCTGAATATGTTTTTTTCTAGTCCTTTGTCAATCAGTTCTTCTTTTGGGTTCCGTAACTTTTATAAACCTGAAGAGGCTATATCGAAGAAGCTAGCGCCGCCTACCTATTTACACTGATGGAGGCGACAGTAGGATGATATTTTATAACTCTGGAAACTTAGATGCGAGTAAATTGGATTTTTCATGACGCAATACAATATTTTTAACACGCGACAAGTAACAATAATGTTAATTATTGCTAAAATGGCAGTTTTAATTACTGTAGATATTTTAATATAATATTATCAAAATAGCAGACTATTGATACAAGATTATTGCCTCCTTATTGTGCTGTTTATTGATATTTATTCAATAAAGAAATCTATCTATATAGAATGGACTACCTATCAATAACCTACACTATTTAATACTCATATTGTACACGGAATCCTCACCATATAGTTCTCCCTACATTTGCCATGTTTAAAGTAACCCAGACGGTAAGCTCAGTAGTCACGCAAGAAAATAGCAATATAATAAAGAGAACGTTTTTTACAAAACCGATCCCACTATAAAAGCTCTCAGGGAGAATCTCGAGTGTTATTAAATAAAAGTATTGGTCATATGCAATTTAGTAATGGAGATATTAATGGCTAAGCTCACATAGGGTATAAGGTACACATTACACCACAGTATAGTATAGCCAGCCAGGCCTCTTGCGCAGATCGTCACTCCATCTGGCCCGAGGCCGTCCTACACTACGTTTACCAAGACGCGGTCTCCTACTCCACAACTCGCTTACCCCAACAGTTGTCAGTTCTACGGCAGATATGAGCAGCCCACTGCGAGTAGCCGAAGATTGATGAAAGTAGGCGAGCATTTGGAGAGGCCTACGTCCAGCAGTGGACTGCAACAGGCTGATGATGATGATGATAGTATATTCAGCTAAATGTCGTTGCGATAGCCAGGAAGAAGAAATCTAGGGCTGGGCACATACATATCACGGATGAGCAGGGACCGTTGGAGGAAGCGGGTCGTTGAGTGGAGACCGTGGAATCAAACCAGACTGCGAGACCGCCCACTCAAGCGATGGACAGACGGCATCAAGGAACACGCTGGTGTGAAATTTATGGCTACGGCGTCTAGCTGCGTCGCATGGAACAAGATGGGAGATGCCTAATGCCTATATCCAAAAGTGAATATGATGATATTATTTTGGCGTGATTGGTCTGGCTTGATTAGAGCGATACCACTATCACAAAAGAGCGGCGTGAAGCAGCGCCTGCGCTGTTTTGCCGTGTGAGTGGGGTTACCGGAGGCACAATCAGGGGGAAAGGGGGTAAAAGTTGGTAGCGCATTTTTGCCACTGGTGTTACGGGCGTTTTAAAACCTGAATTACCATCAGTTTAACATCCAGTGATCTGTCTGCTTGTCTGCCACCTATCAAAAAGGTGTACCAGCAGTAGCGTAGCGTAGTGGTTTATGAAATCCTGTGTTTTTTTGACATTGGCTAGAACAGACACTTCAGAAAAAAATAATTGTTCCGAGATGTTTGACAATCTTTAGTTTGACTCAATTAATCGAATCGCTGTTTTGTTACTGGAAGTCTCTGTACTGTGGTATTACGCATTCCTCAGCTAAGCCGCAATGTGTACAAACAAAACGTAAATAACTCATAAATACTAACTTATAAACACCTGACCACATAACTTTACAGTTCTCAGAAAACATCAAAACTTTTATGCCTAAAGAAATAGGGCTTAATTTCGAGGTGTTCGCTGTCATAATGATGATAAATACGATTAGTGCCGATTGCAGAATGAGTCGATATCGGGATCTGCCTATTAACGTGAAAAGGTTAGGGCGGGGCCACACTGGACATGTTGATTATATCTTTCGGTACCCGAATTTTTGAACCGATTGTATCAAGGCCATGCCCTGCTTCGGCTAATAAAATAATTCCATACGTAATTTAAGACTGTTTAAGACGTCAAATTTTAAATTGGATGCGCGAAAAGGGACGCCGGGATAATAAATTAATCGGTTCCTCGGAAGGCGTCGGTAAGTGACGCTACGTGTTGTGTGTGGTTTAAAATACCTACCTACCAAACAAAACCATCTGGTTTTGTTTGGTAGGTGATATGTTTATGATGTGGTTGGTAGTTTATTGATTTTGCGGTTTTCACAGATTTTAGAATAAACGTTTAGCATTTTGAATTACGCTATGATAAAGAGGCATTATAAGAAACACCCCGTTGGTCTTATGGTTTAAGTTCTGGACGGATTTCTGAGTTCAATTTCTGGGTAGAGCAAAAAGTATGTTATTTTGTGTAAAAGTTATGTCATAGATGGCAGACGGATCACACCTGCAGTACCAGGTTATTGTAGATGTATTAGCATTAGGCTTAATCACCACGCTTGCTTGATGCGTATTGGTGATCACAAACCTGAGCTATGTTCGAAAAATTCGAAACATACTTTTGTTTGAGTTGGGTATCGAACCTAAAGGAGATCACGAACTGGCCTTAAACCACTAGACCAACGGGGCAATGTAAATCTTTTATACTATTTATAAAGAGATAACTTCTATAGACAACGACAAGGCTTATAGGTAAACCGAAAACACGAAACGCTTGCGCGATGTAATTGGACACAACGCCATCTATTGGTTCGTTTCTGAATTACAGTCCTGAAGCGAAGTGAGGGCAGGCCACTAGTAAATAAATTCACATATGAAAGTTACAAGTGTGGATACCTCTTTACTGATGGAGGTTAGTTAAATAGGCATTACAGTAAATAATGAAGGATAAAATTGTAGGAAGGCGTAAAATGGCCAGTTTTAATTTATTGACTGTGTACAAGATATTAATTATTACAGGACATAGGCGTTTCGTTGTTACCAAATAAATAGAGCTCTATGAACATTGCATTTTTAGGAGGAAATAATTTAATGGGCTATCGGAACTTGTAGGCTTAGGACGGAAGTTGGAATATCACACTGATATGAGATACGCTACGTAATTACCTCGACTACATAATGTTTTTTGTGATATGTGGCAGACGCTTTGCTTTCCCATAAGGTACACAGTGAAGTCGTACTTTGTAATTTATTGTCTATATAGAACACATTACAGACCCTGTTAGGGCACAACAAAATTTAGGAGAGAGGAAGCGCTACTTTATTATTAATACTAGTGGCCCGCCCTCACTTTGCTTCGGGACCGTAATTCAGAAATGAACCAATAGATGGCGCTGTGTCCAATTACATCGCGCAAGCGTTTCGTGTTTTCGGTTTACATATAAGCCTTGTAGTTGTCTATAGAAGTTATCTCTTTATAAATGGTATAGATAGGTTACGAGATTACTATGAAATATGATCAAAAATAAAATGTAGTGACGGCATTTTCGAAAATTAAATAATACTAATGACAACGCTATTGGGTAACTTTTGCAAACATTTTCAGTATTATATATCTGACTGACTGACTGATCTATCAACGCACAGCCAAAAGTACTGGACGTAAAATCATGAAATTTGAAACATAGGTAGTTCATACTATGTAGGGGCGCACTAAGAAGGGGTTTTGCGAAATTCACCCCCTAAAGGGGTGAAAGGGGGGGTTTACGTTAGTATGAAAGTCTTTCAATTTAGATGTTAGAGATTTGAAAATTTGGATTATGGTTGATGATCACAAATAAAAATTGACCTGTTTCAGTTTTTTTTTAAATTCAAGCCATAAAGGGGTGAAATGAGGGTTAAAACAATGTATGGGAGATTTATTATTTTTAAAGCTAGAGTCTTGAAAATTGGTATTTGGGTTTTCCATACAAATTAAATGAATGTAATTTCAGCATTTTTTTTTTTCGGCTTACAAAGGGGTGAAAGGGGGTTAAAAGGTCGTATGGAAGATTCGTCATTTTTAAAGCTAGAGCTTTGAAAATTGGTATTTGGGCTTTGCATGCAAATGTAATGAAACTCAATTCGGAATTTTTTTCTTCAACCTAAAAAGGGGAGAAAGGGGGATGAAACGCCGCATTATCAATTTTAAAGCTAGAGTCTTGAAACTTGGTATTTGGGCTTTGCATACAAATGTAATGAAAGTGAATTCGTTTTTTTTTTCTTCAACCTAAAAAGGGGGGAAAAGGGGGTGGAAACGAAGTATTGACATTTTTTGAAGCTAGAATCTTGAAAATTGGTACTTAGGCTTTGCATAGAAATTATATAAAAGTGATTTTGGTATTGTTTTTTCTTCAATCTTTAAAGGGGTGCTTTCGGTTTCTTCATATTCAACCCGTATAGGGGTGAACGGGGGAACTGATTTAATTTGACAAAGTAAAGTTAAAGAGTTTCCAGCATTTTTGAAATCAAATCTTTTTGAGATTCCTTCATTAAGGTTTACGATCACCAAAATTGATTGTTGTGAATTCTTCTTCGTTCAAAAAATTAAAATACCGAAGCGAAGCGAGGGCGGGCCACTAGTCTATTTATAAAGAGATAACTTCTATAGAAAACGACAAAGCTTGAATGAATGAATGAATATGCTTTTTATTGAACACAAAACAGAGGTATAAAACTTAAAACTATACGTAAACCGAAAACCCGAAACGCTTGCGCGATGTAATTGGACACAGCGCCATCTATTGGTTCATTTTTGAATTACGGTCCCGAAGCGAAGTGAGGGCGGGCCACTATCTAAGAAAATATTATATAATAAAATAATAATGGTCCTTTAATTTTAACCATCACCGTAATTGTTAGGAGTTCTAATATAATAATATATTATAAACTGCTAAAATCAGAAAACCTTAGTATTTCCCCAATAGAGCAAAAGAAGGATACTATCGAATACCATCACAAATCTTAGCTCAAACCAAGTCCAAGTACTAAAGATCACAATAAACAAACCAATAAAGGACTTTAATACACAATGTGAAAAATATTATATTACGTATACATATCCTTATTTATAGAAACGCTATGGTGGATCGTATGAATACTAGTGATGCGAAAAAGTCCGGTTCGAGTGACATCATAAAAATTGGTATTTGAGTGAATAATCTTATATCTCTAGTACTATTTTTATGTGAAGGTGGCAGACAAGCAGACGGATCACCTGATGGTGAGCGATTGTCGCCCATAGACACCTACAATACCAGTCGAGTTACAAGTGCGCTGTCAACCTTTAACCCCCTTTACCCCCAATTGGACCTCGGGTACCCTCAATCACTCGTGAAACACTGAGCAGGCGCTGCTTCACACCGCGATCTTGTGTGAGGCCGTGGTATCACTCCGGTCAAGCCGGCCCATTCTTGCCGAAGTGTCATTCTTTTGCGGTGGGTTATGGGCCGTTGGAGCCATAAAGTCCTTGAGTGGAGACCGCGACTCGGCAAACGTAGTGTTGGACGCCCTGCTACAAGATGGGATGACGACATTCGAAGGCTGGCTGGAGTGAGCTGGATGAGAGTGGCCGAAAATCGGGAGCGGTGGCGTGCATTGAGGGAGACCTATGTCCAGCAGTGGACGAGCGTGGGTTGCTGATGGGTTATGGGCAGCGGCAAACGCTTACCATCAGCTCGTCTATCCATCTGCTCGTCTACCACCTACCACATAAAAAATCACTTGAGTGATACGCCTCGAGACCATCGCACCACTAATAAAATATGCCATTATCGTAAAGTGAATCACACATTTTAATGGCGCACTTATTTTCTAGAGTCAATAAAATACCATGTAGGTTTCAAAAGTAAAATGTTATTCCGTGTAATCGGCTGGGACTGTTTTAGGGTTCTGTGCCAAAGGAAGGGGTTAATTAACTATTACAGTGTTACTTATAAGCCGAATATAAAAACGTATGCTCAATTTAATCTTGACATAACAGTTGTATCGACGGTAATGCAATCAAACCAATCCAATTAGAATAGAAAAGTTTATTTGGTACCAAAAATGCACATTTATAATAAAATTATGTTGTACGGATACATTTCCTTATACCTCATAATAATTATTTCAATCTTATATACAAATCTAAATCTAGAAGGCGCCAAAAAGGCTTTAGAATTACCTATGATTTAGGATAAAAAAAATATATCAGTTGGTGCGGATTACTTTGTTATCTCCTGCAACTTGATCTTTATTTTTTATTTTTGAACAGCAATGAACAGTACAATAAGGCGGTCTTTTCGCTTGTGGCGATTTCTTCCAGACAACCTTTAGGTAGAGGAAAGAAAACAGCAGGTAAGTACTTCGTTTCTTCAAGATATGAATGTCGTACCGGTTCGGAAATACCGCTGCGGCAAGTTGATTCCACAATTAAGAAGGTGCGTGGCAGAAAATGTCGAGTAAAAAACTTAACTTAGGATATACAACGCTTCTGCAAAAAAGCATCCATCAGCCACAACTCCCTTGTCGACTGTAAGTCAAAGATAGTATCCTTCATTTAGATCAGTGACGTTCTCCATTGTCACCAGTTATATTTAAAACGCGCTCGTCTTGCGCGTGCGCAGAACATTTTACTCCTCGATTAATTAAATGGCGCATAGCAGGATTTGAAAAACTGATAAAGTTAAGTAGCCAGAGCTGTTAGTAGTAGCAATAAATATTTCAAACAGATACCAGTACGCATCTAGGAAAGCAGTCATCCATCGTTATTTAAATAGAATTAACTATCTTAAAGTTAAAGTGCACATACATAAATAAGCCGCAATCTGATCCGCTCAATAAATAAATAAATTATAAATTCACAACCTCTGATACATTGACCTGACACCGCAGTTCCGTACTAAGTAGCTTTAGCACTTGTGTTACCGATATCGGACAACAAAGGAAACACAAAAGTAATACTTAAATACATAGGTGCTTATATTACACCCGGACACTGAAAAAACACAAGTAATCATCACACAAATGTAATGTCCAGGGTGGGGTTCGAGTCCACGACCTTTGGCGTATGAGGCAGGATCGCTAATGCACCATCCGGCCAGTCAATATCGCTTTTAGCATTACTCGGGCGACCACTGAAACCCAGCGTCGTGGTGACATCCATCGCCGCGGCACATGCTGTGTGGAAGCCTATTTGGCACACCATAATTTATTTTTTCTTTTTAAGCTTGTAAACCGTTTGTTAACTTTTTTTTATGTGTCAAATAAATGTTTTTTCTTTCTTCCTTTCTAATGCGCCATCCAGCCAGTCAATATCGCTTTATGGTTTTTAGGCTCACGGTGCAAAGCCAATTGAATTTGACGTTGTAAGCCATGCTATGGAAGAGCTGTTTTACTTAACACAAGCATATTTTTGCTTAAATGGTATCTCCATTCATTACTAGTTATTGTATTAGACACTAAGCTAATGAAATAAACATTTTGTATTTCTATTTATCGTTGTTGTTACAAGCACAAAGAACTTATCTCGAACCTACTCCCATCTAGTGATTAAATAGCATTGTGAGGTTATTCAAATCTATGCTAATTCCGAAAACCTAAGAATATTTTAATGTCAAAAACATGCAAAGTAAGATAGACACTGATACAATAAAATCTATTTTCATTGAGGTCGAAATAGACTTCAAACCTATGCTTCGAAATGAATTCATAAATGAAATTGCTTAATTTTGCAAACAGAAGGAAACAGTGCCTACGTTAGTCTAAGGTCTGGGCTCACCACTTATTACTTAAGACTAGGTGTTGCCCGCGACTTCATCCGCGTGAAGCTGAAAAGTGTCTTTAGGCAGCAGTTATTACCCAAGCGTGGATTTGAGGGCTTTTAAGGTTAACCTATTTTCTAAGGCGCTTGTAGTAATGTTATCAATTGGACGGGCTGCTGAAGTTTCACATAAGGAAACAGCTCAATGTATTAACCAACATTCCTAAGGCACTATAATAATAGCAATATGTCTTATCGATTAGAGGGGCTGTTAGGGTTCCATATCAGGTGTTGCAAAACCTCATATAAGAATAATTTTCTCATGCTCTAGACTATCTGCGTAGTGCGTACCTTTATTGTATACCTACAGTAATTTAATTTAATCGATTCTGATGTCTCCAGACAGACAGACAGACATTTATAATATTAGTTTGACTAATTATCAGATTTAAGCTGTGTCAATCCATTTAACCAGGTAAGCTATAGAAAACTTACCAAGAGGTGGTGAAACCGAACCTAATTTAGTTTAACTTGCTATGTCAGATTAACATTGTTACTTGTTTTTGTACAAAAAACCTAACCACCAATCTTTTGCCTGTTAAATCTGGTAAGTACATAGATTTCAGAAGTAAGCTTTAAAGGGTACGTTTAGCAATATTTGCGTATACTTAATCATGTTTTATTCCAATTTACTCTTGGCAGGATCACCCTTTTATCCCCACGAACAAACTCGCGCACGGAAGGTAGCTGCCAAAATTAACATTTCGTGCAAAACGCGCCGAAGCTTGAGCACACCCTCTGCAGTTTTTGTTTATTTGATAGCGCCGATGCATCGCTAGAATCCGTTGCACACGCATGCTCCGCAGTCGCGCGGCGCATGCGACACGCAACACGCACTGCACTCACACGAACACCTCCCACGCGGAAAAATCAAACCCTTAACTCCAATGCATCCAGGCATCAAACAAAAAAACAAAACAACTGAAAAATGTGACAGAACCGTTGCGTAATTTTTCAAATTTCGAACAATGACGTAAAAAGTTACCCACTTAAAATGCCGTCCACTTGTGCGTGTTTTGAAGAGTTCCCGATTTCGGTTTCAAATTCGTAACCATTTTTCACAATCGCATTGAATTTCAAATATGTCTTTATAAACGTGGGTGTTTTTATTTCTGCGGACTATTTCCCGGTGGGTGTTAGAGGAAGAAGTGCTGTGATACTGTTGTAGTTCGCCGATCAAAGGACTACTATGGGGTAAGAAGTTTTTTTTATCAGTAAATTTGTCCTCCTAATTCAAAAGTGTTCTTCAATTCAAAGAGAAAAGAAAATTTGTCACCAAACTTATATCAATTAGAAATTTATATTCATTAGTTCTGAAAGTGATTGAAAAATGCTTTCGAAAGTTGCGGACACTAGACACAAACTTAAAAGCAAGAATACCAAAAACTACATTATGTTACATAGATTCATGACTCCTTGACTACAGTATAGTCTATGATAAAAACTTTATTTGGTTACCTCAATTGTGTACAAAATGTATTTTAAATATATTTCTTATGTTAGTTCTGTGGTATCGATGTGAGGAGCCGAATGGAAAAAAACTTTCTATCTGTGGTTACCTCGTATTTAGCTCTAAGTTAAATTTTCCGTCGGAACACCTTCTGAAAAACTTTAAGGTTTTTAGTGGGTAAATTTCAATAGAATAGTTGGGTAAAGTTCTTTCATGGTATTAATCATGAATAGAATAAACCAAACCAAAAAGAATAAAATTATTAGAAGTCACATATCGATTGATGATATAAGCCACTGAAGTTGCTATTGGAGATGATTTAAAGTGAGCTAAATGGTTAAACTTAAATATTATATATTTACACTATCTGTAACATATATTTCTTTCCCTTTTTCTTTCCCTTTTTAATCGATAAGCAGTTGCATTTCTCTAGCTAAACGAACTTTAGGACAACATTTGATGGGCATATTGTTTCAAATTTTTGAACAGGAATCTTTACAATTTTCATATAAAATGACTAATTGATAGAAACTAGACGAACGCGCTTTTTTGAAACACTAGCGCAATGTGATCGACTCCCAGCGCCATCTATTAACACTGGAATAGGTACTGGTCTTAGTAAAGAAACGAAACGAAGTGGGACTCTAGAATAAGAAAACATTTTGTTTCAGCTGCTTCGAGGTGAGTTTGCTTAACTCTTCTGAACGTACTTATCTTGTGCAGCTTTTGAATTAACAAACTAAGTTTGTATACAGTTACCTAATTTATCTACCTTGTTGTAGAAATAGGTAACAAAAGAACGTATTTCCTTAGATTTTATGTTGAATTTATTGAACTTTGATCTAGAGTTTACGTTTTTGGCTAACCCAATTTATGTATTGAGCCCAGTGTTCCGCTAGATAAATCGTTAGTCAAAGTCACAGTCACTCAATAAAGCCCCGTTGTTTTGCGTTTTATCGATCTACATAATATACTGTCAAGATAAGCATAATAGATTTATATAAGTACCAAAAACAACTATGAAATCAACAATTAAAAAAATGGCTTTCAAAAAGGCATATGCCACGGACACGCGAAGTCGTGAAAATGACTCTTCTATATATCGACGGTTTCAGGACTCTATTGAGCCCAAAAGAAGTTGACAATATCCAGTGCCCACTCGCTCAAAGATACTCGTACAAATGATTTATCCATTGCATACATGATAATGTTGATTAAACCTAACCCCATCATAGTAGCGATGATTTGATTTCTATGATCGACGCCTTTGCCTTGCTGTGGGACAGTATATAGGTCCCAGCCTAAAGTATCAACTTTATATGATAATTAGTGGCCCGCCCTTACTTCGCTTCGGGACCGGAATTCAGAAATAAACCAATAGATGGCGCTGTGTCCAATTACATCGCGTAAGCGTTTCGTGTTTTCGGTTTACCTATAAGCCTTGTCGTTGTCTATAGAAGTTATCTCTTTATAAATAGTATAGAAGATAACCTTTGAATTGCAACAGCCCTTTTTCACCTGCAACACCTGCAATAAATTTCCCGGAGTGCCAATTGCAAAATCTCAAAAATGTTTGAAGTGTTCGTGAAAATTGGAAAACACCTCCTTTTATTTATTTTTATGTGATTGGTGGCAGAAGAGCGGTCACATGTTGGTAAGAGATAACTGCCGTTCATAGACACCTGCAACACTAGTAGAGTCATAAGTGCGCTGCCAGCCTTTAACCGCCTTTCCCCCCAATTGGGCCTCTTACCTTCACTCTACAAAATATTATAATACCTATGTTGACACTAAGGTGCGATTTGGCCAATCTTTATCCGACAGTAAATCCATGGTATGAGCTCTCATTCCATGTGAATCAGAGCATTAATACAATAGATTTACTCTCGGACAAGGATTGGTCGAATCGGGCCGTTAGTGATAAAGGTTTTTCCCCCAATCATGGGGTAAAGGGGTAGTTAAAGTTGACAACTCACTTGTAACTTGTAAGGGATAACCTTAGTTTGGGACCAGGACAATGTAAGTGATGTTGTCTCAATTTATTTATTTATACCTTTACTGGTATTGCGAGTGGTGGGCGGCGGCCATCGCTTATAGTAGGACTACGATCAGAAGACCTCTCAGTGACATTGATAGGGGGCGTAGTACAACATTTTGTCTAGGGGAAAATGTCAAAAACACTGACACTTGTAAGGGAAACCACATTCGTTCCAACTTTTTCGGGAGCCAAATAACCTTAGGGCCACTATAAGATCGGGTTATGTTCACATTAACACACATAACTCAACAAAAAACTGATTTGTTAGACTATACGTAGGTACTCCTTAGACTGCCTGTTTACCAAAGCGGAGTGAAATCCGCCAATACGAGTAGAATGGCATAAAAACACCACTATCCGACAAACCAACTTCATCTATAATTGGTAGATTTCACTCTACTCCGCCCCGCTCTGCTTTGGGAATACAGCCTTAGGTAAAAACTAATGCAGTTTTTTTGAACCTTGAGAAGCTCAATCAGTCATCGTGTCGAAAGTATTAAAATCTAACCTTCAATGTATTCACTTGAAAATTATCATATTTTCATATGCAATTGTCTTTTACATAATGCAATGCAAGGTTATTTTCTTGCTTCTGTATGTATGTACGTTGGATTTGTTATCTTAGAATTAAATCAGGATATTATATCTGTTAAAAATGAAGTACACCCTTTAACCATGACTTCATTCATAGACAAGGTCTTGACTTAGGTATACGACTCATGGAAATCCAACGAAAAATTTTTCGACTCCAAACAAGACACGTTACCGGCTTCATACTAGTTTTTCGTTCTGTAAGTATTCTGTGGTTCTTTTTTTTTATGTGATAGGTAGCAGACGAGCAGGCGGATCACCTGATGGTAAGCAATTGCCGCCGCCCATGGACACATGCAACACCAGTGGAGTTCTGTATGAAATGAGGGAAATCAGTAAAACCTCGTAATTTATCGTATTCTACATATTAGGGCTTAGTTAACATATTTGTTAAATAAGCTTTACAAATTTTCTTCTGAATATCTGCTATGAAAGAAAATTGGTTCTCAAGACCCTTTCCGAGATTTCGCATTACAGTAAAAGTCACAGAACTTAATGCTGTTCAGAATGGTTTATAAAGATAATAGATATAATATATACCGGTATATTCTATATTGACTTTATGCCCTTCTTTTCCTTAATATTTGTCGGCCTAAACAGCCACGTCGCATTAACTTTTAAGAGACAATTAAGCGATATTGTTAGGGATTACATCGTTAATCCACGGATACACAACACTCCTTCCCTTGTAACATGATAATGAAGAAGCCTTAGTTTGTTTTATGTCATATTCGTGTCATGTAACAGTGACACCTGTATTCACCCTGTATTAAGAAAGCACACGGTAGTGTAAACAGCCAAGTCAAAATTATATTTTAACTTTCTTTTTAGAAACAAATAAATAATTTAAACACAAATTATTACTGATGATCTCAAACTAGGGCTTTAGTTTTTACAATACTTCCCCATAAGTTGGCGCACTGGTAGACCCTGTTTCATATGCCATAGGTTGTATTTCCGATCCCCAATCTAAACAAACATTCTTGTGCTAAACATTTGTTTTTGTTTAGTGTCTGGGTGTTATAAATTATTTGGAATTCCTCTGTTGTTTGATATCTGTAAAACATTTGTGTTTTGGACATCAACCAATTAACTTATTGATTTGACTCCGCACTAAGCTTACAGTTTAGCAGAAGTTACAAGTGTTTTTGTCAAATGCTCAGATGTTTTAGTAGGTTTAAAAATCAAAGATCATTTCGTTGCTGGCTGTACAAGTGTAAGGTGTAGTTCGCAACAAACTGTGTAGTTTATAGTACTGCTGAACAAAACCGCGCAGGCACGAACACGGGGCTCCTGCGCAAATGGGAACCAAACAGTAAACAATAATTTCTGCGCTAAAAATATCTACTACCTAATGATTCATGCACTTTACCACATGCAAAGATTTTTATCGACGCAGTTAGATTAGCGTACGCTTATTGTAACTTTAATTTATTTTATAACTAGACAGTTAAGCTGTCTTTAAAATGATTATTTCCTGTCGGGATTATAATTATGAAGAAACTTAGGCCCGGTTTCACAGCTTCTGCATAATGCTCAATAATTTATTGTAATATTATGAGTAATATTTAATTAAAGGTTGTAAAATTGCTTTATTATTGCAATAATAGCTTTATCCAGTTGGTCTGGTTTCCCTGCCAAAGAGTTACATAGATCAGAAGCCAGTCGCTTCATATGTATGATACCATTTAGAAAGAGATAAGTCTTAAAGACCGTTACAAGGCTTTTATGTAACCCAAAAAAACGAAACATTTGCGCGATGTTATCAACACCGCCATCTATTGGCAAAAATTGGAACTAATTGCAAAAACTGACTCCCGGAAACGAATAGAGCGCGGGACACTAGGCAATTACTCTACAACGATACAAATCAAGGATCAGTTACTGTAAGGTTTATTACAGTAAAATTGATCCTCACAAATCTCGTTTCCTAGTCGAGGTATTTTAATTTATTGGTCCTCTAATTGAACTTTTTTCCGGTCTTGTCCTTTTTTTGATCAGGGTCGACTTTTCTATTCTGCAGTATTTGTTAGATAAGTATCATAAGGGTTAAGAAAATTTGTATATTTGTATGTGAAATTGCAAATGGTTAAAATACAAAAATCTTACGTAGAAAGTTACCTATTTATCTTAATAGTTAGTTTACCTTCAAAATAACAGCAATATGAGATTGAATAGTAACTAATAGGTAGGTACTATAAAAACAATAGACTCAAAGTGATTTGTGTGTCCGATCAAAATTAGTGAAGTTCCCTTTATTGTGTGTAATAGACTCCTTAAATCCTGAGTCTTGGTCTACCTACGGTACGCGCCCCGAAGCGACAACTCTGATGTCTGAATATCTGTAACACGTAGGTACGGAATCAGATGAGATGTTTCACAAAATTAAAACAAAGAAAAGACCACGTCCACATTCGACTCAAACTTTTTTCGCATAACACAAAACTCCGCTTTGTTAGGAAGTTAGACGACAGACAGACATGCGCCATTCAGAGAAAGCGGCGATCCTTGAGTGTATTAATACGGCGCGCGCGCAGAATCCGTGCGCATAAAGTAAAATACATCAAATCAGCGCAGACAGAAATACAAAACAGCAGACGGGACGGCAGACTGCAAGGGTATTTATAGATAGATTTTTGTCGCCCTACGGAGATAATCGCCAAGTCCTTTTGTTTTCATTTTATTTCTGAGTTCCGCGGAATAGCTGAGTTGGCTTTGAACACACGTCAGAACTATTTAAATAAGCCTGTTTCCTCAATAAAGCAGAAGAAGTTTCGGACTCTTTAGTAATATTTACCTAAAGGGAACTTGCAATTGCTATATTATGTGGCAGTACATAGTAAATTATAGACAAAAGACTATAGACTAACAGAAGAAACTGTTGTCTGCGGTATTTCCGGACCGATACAATTTGCAAACCCTCAAATAGAGACCGTTTTCTTTTTTGAAAGGTCGGCAGCGCACTTGTGACTCATTTGATGTTGTATCATAGGGTGTCCATAGGCGGCGGTAATCGCTTACCATCAGGTGATCCGTCTCTATAATATCATTATAAATAACAAAATTAGTACCTATAGTAATTGTTGCTCTGCCGATGTTTCTGTCTGAAAAGATAAAAAATATTTAGGTATATACTCAAATGAGTTTGTTAAACTTTCCTTAGCAAATTAATAAATACGTTATGGCGTTACAAGGGAATTTTTTCTTGGAACTCGGTTTTGATTAAAGAGAGACCAATAAATAGTGACTATTGGAACCATTTGTAAATGAATGTGATTCGAACTTGGCCAGTTTTTTGTCCAAAGAGGAAACAAACCACTTACTAATCTAGGACTACACAAAAAGTAGCTATATGTGAAACCGACATACAATCGAAGGGTTTTGTATTTTGTTTTTTATTATTTGAGGAGGAAAACGGGATGCCTATGTTGATGTGAATATTGAGAATAGCGGTATAATAATGGTCAGTCGAATAACTTGGCACGTAAAATACTGCCAAGTCACGTACAAAAAACTATTGAAAATATAGTCAATCAATCAAAATATGTATAGCACTACAGATTCTGATTTAGCAAATAATATGTATATAAAGTACCAGCGGCCGCCCGCGACTTACGTGTGTGGAGTTAGTTATTTATTACAATATATATATTACAAACTTTCACGTCTATAATATTAGTGAAATAGTGCCCAAGTGCATGCGCAAACATATGCTCTCTATTTCGCTACTCACGTTAAGATGCGACAAGATTGGAGAAATTCTGGAAGTGGGCACTTGTACCCCTGTGGGTTTGAAGACTGCTACGGGAATGAAATTTGTATGTAAATAATCTAGCGGATTGTTGATTTATAGACATTCGATATTACTACTAGTTCAAAGTTCAAGTTAGTTTCAAAGTTTGAAAGCTATTAATCACCAAATTATCCAATCACACCTACCCAGGTTCTTTTATAAACATCTGTCTGTATCTAAATCAAATGCTGCGCGTAGTTAACAATACTATTGGGTTTAAATCAATCAACGCTTTGACTGGTCTAAATTTATCGACGCTTAGTATGGGGTCGGGCATTCTGCGGCGCGTGTGAAGATTATGATTGCGACCAATGCGACAACTTTGCTCTGTAAATAATGCAAAACACATTATAGGACACGCGAGCGCAAACACAAGTATACCTACTCTTTATTCCCTCTTCTGATTTGATGACACCAGTGTTCGTCTGTCACCGGCGAGAGAAGGACCAACGGATTTACGAGCTCTCTGAAACACGAGAGTGCCTACAAAGGCTGTCAGTTTCTTGACTCTAGTTGACACCAACCTAACAATGAGAATCCCTAAGTCTGCCCTGTTTCCTTCTATTTGGGCTGGTAAACACTGAGAGCTGAATGCATGGCCAAAACCTTATTACCAACGACATACCTTCAGCGCGTGTGATGAGGTCAGGGATAAAAGGGTCTCTCAGTGAAATCGGGTTTTTGGAGATAACGCTCTTGACTATTGTGCCATGAAACCCACTGCCACCTTTGAGAAACTAGCTATCTCACATTAATATTTTCCATAGGTTTAGCTCTGAAGTAGTGTACTTAGCCTAGGCAGATCACCAGCCAGATGGTCAGATAAGAAGCCACGTAGGCAACCCATAGACCATGTTGCAGGTGCTTTGGTGTGCATACGCCCAAGAGATGGGTGAAAAGATGCTAATTAAGAGACAGAGAAAAAAAAGTTCAATCTATTCCGAAACGTCTTGGCTTTACGTTTACCAGCTCCGTTTTTCCTCTTCTAATATGAAAAAAAAATCCATTAAATATCTATTTTGTGTTTGTAAAAATATGTGAAATGTCAGTGAGCTTGCCACCAGCCGTGTTAGGCCATTAATCTTTGGATGGGTGGTCGTCATGTCAAACATCTTGATATACGCTTCGTTTGTCCTATGACAGTACGGTAAATTTATGTTTTAGAAAATAAAATGACATGTTGCTAAATACGTTTTAATTTCTGAAAGGCAGTTCTCGTTTGGTGGCAACTGGGTTTTTCATCCTAAAAGGAACCATGAACTTGCCATTATGGTTTGTTCTTGTTTTATACATTCTTTAGTGTTCTGTGTAGAGCTAAAGTGACATATACATTACATTGCCAGTCTATGTCAGTTTTTAGCAAAAACGAGTCCACTGTATTTGCAAGAACTGTAACTAATTTAGTTGAATTAATTTGCTAAATGTTTGAACACTTCAAAGTCAAACAATTAATAGAAACGTCGAAGCACTCGTATGTTAAAGCGTTTCAACAACGCTATAAATAAGGCTGTGATTGCTTTTTGGGATAAATTTAGCGCAAGTTTATATTTACAAGATACGTCATTGTTGCAAATTGTAACTGTACTAATTTCGAAGGCGTAGGTACTATTGATTCATAATAATATTTGTAAGAGCGATGAAAGGAAGCCGGATAGATAGATAAAACATGTATTACTTACATGAGTACATCTCAGCTAGGGATCTCAGTCCCAAACAACTTATACACTTTCTTAATAGTGTAGGGTTTGGGACTGAATTGTACTTAGCATAGCGGCGATCACAATAGATCAAACTGGTCGCAGTGACACTGGTCTGAACAATAAAAAAAAATACATGAGTACATATAATAACATGCAATTATATAAAGGATAAAAATAAGTAAATAAGTAAACACTTACGACGTACACTTGCATGTGTTACAGAGATGCATAATAGAAATAAATAAATTTACACATAACATTATTTTTGTCCTAAACTAAGGTTTTCCCGTATGCTATCGAAACCAGAAACAACGAAGGAACCACAAACACTCAGACTCAACACAGATATCTGTCTCATCAACAAACATTTGTGTTTCAACAATCTTGTTTGAAAAGGGTAAACTGCTGATTCTTGTCTTTACTTGCGAATGGTGAAGATAATGACCAAAGTAATTTTACTAATTTAGTAATTACATTTGGACATCCGAGTATATTTGATGCAGAAAAATAACATTCGCATAAAGTCAGCAAAAAGTACCATCCCCCCTGTCCAATTTATCAATGTTCAATTTATAATAATCTTCATTTTTCCGTGTAAACAATACCCAAGATAAACCTAACCAAGCTGGCCTTTTCTCATTACCGTAGGCCGCGCTCGTTAAAAATCAAAATTATTGCCAATATTTTTCCGGTGGCAAAGCTGAGGCGGGCTCGTTCGAAGCCCTTTGTTCAGCTTTTGATTTATAACCTTTGTCGTTTGTAGGTAGATGTCGGACTTGAGTGAAAACGAATAGTGGGCTAGAATTTGAGTAAATTGTTTTTACCCAACTACGGGAAAACAGGGAGGGTTTTATTTTAGTCCACGTATTACGTATGTTGCTAAACATAATGTACTTCACAACTAATAGTTATGCACACATGAATACTTAGATCGATTTTAACCGGGGGAGAGCCATCGCTTCGGAATGAATGGGCCGGCTCGACCGGAGTGATACCACGGTCTTTCAGAAGACCGGCGTGAAGCAGCGACTGCGCTGTGTTTCGTAGGGTGAGTCAGGGTACTGGGCCCCATTTGAGAGTAATAGGAGTTAAAGGTTAGCAGTGCAGTTGTGACTCTACTGGTGTTGCAGGTGTATATGGGCGGCTGCAATCGCTTACCACCATGTGATGGTAAGCGGTGAGGTGTCTATCACTTAAAAATCCTTCTAACGCAAGCAAACGCGTAAAGTAACGTATAATTTATAAGATTACCATATAAACTTCGTCGATTTACTTACTTCGCTGGCTCAGCGATCCTAGGTGGGTCTCGGCACGTCTTGGCGTCCGACGTCACAGATTATTATATAATCTGTAGCGTATCTGCCAGCGTAGTAAGTAAATGCCGACGTCAAATTTCGGTCGTTGGTTTACGTTACAAAAAAATTTGGAGTTTAAATTCCAGAGATGAATAATGCACTCTTAAATCACAGCATCTGAGCTCACGTTAAACGAATGTTTACTAATGCAAGAGCCGGAGATTTATCGAGTGTCGCCAAGAACAATGCTCGGTTATGGCACGTAATACAGAATTATGGCTATTTTGCGTTATAAACGTTTAATGTAAAAATTAAAGTACCTAATAAGCGAATAAGAGCGGTAGCGGATAAGAACTCGCCTTCTATACGAGGGGCAGTGGTTCGATACCAATCATGCACCACTGGTATTTTCAAATCTAATGATCGTAAATGAGTATTTTTATGTGAGGGAAAACATCGTGAGGAGACCTTATCAAAAGCCAATACACCCCGTTGATCTGGTGGCTTAGGTACCGGGCCGTAATCTGGTGGTCCCGGGTTTGATTCCGGGACGAGCAAAGGTAAGTTTCGATTTTTTAGAACTTAGCTCGGGTTTGTGATCACCAATCCGCATTAGGCAAGCGTGGTGATTATAAGCCTAGTCCCACCATAGTAGTGATAACATGATTTCTATGGTGGAGGCCTTTGCCCTGCAGACAGTATAATAATTATTATTAAGGCTGATACTAATAGCCACTACAATTTCAAACTACAGTAATAGTTTCCGACATGATAGCAAAATACAATATTCTTTGAACCAGTACCAAAGGTTTTTGTATTCACGTCTATTCTTCTTGAAACCTTACCAAATCGTTTTCAGCATTTCCACCAAAAATTTTGTATATACACAAAACATATTGGCCGGAGACAAAATCAATAACATAAAAGTGTAAGAGTTCATCTAATAATAGATAGTAAAACGGCAAAACGTTCAGAATTGAAGTAACCCAATTTGTTTAAAAAGGACCCGACATTCTTGCCGATTTTCACGGATATTTGTTTAAGAGTTCCAGTCGTACCAGTAAATATTATTATTCTTACCTTCGGATCTTGTCACATGAATTTTTTTTGTTGGTGTTTGAGTTATGTAGGTATTTGAAGTCTTCCATCAAATAGTGGTATGGTAAATTTGATAGATATGACTCATCAAATAAGCGCCGAACTAATCTAAGTTTACTCATAATTAATGATGCAAGTTACCAATGTGTGGCTTACCACTAGGTCTGTTCATTAAAGGATGTTTTGCTATGATTCTATAAGCTATATAACGTAGCGAAGCATTATGGGTGCAGCGAGGGCGATCCGTTTTTTAGGAGGGTGGCAAATCTAGGCTTCAATTTATCGTCGTAAGGCCCATAAGCCTTTTAAAAGGCATAAAACAATTGATTTTCCATTGTGTCTGCTGTCTGGGCGTTACGACGTTAAGAAAGAAAAGAAGTGTGACAAAAAAGTCTTAGTAATCTTTTTATATGACTAATAAGGGCCTCGTTTACCATCTCTGAGTAAAGTGTCAAGTATTTAACTTCCGTGGACCAGAGGCCAGTTTCCTCCAAACCCTAAGTGGGTTCTGAGGAAACTGGTCCCTGGTCCACGGGAGTTAATTACTTGACACTTTACTCAGAGATGGTGAACGATGCCCTAAGTATTAAACCAATCTCATTCAAAAGCCAGTTAGTCAATGTTACCAACTTTCTAAAAGATCCGCATTTTTTCTTCACGTTTTCTCATTTCCTCCATCTCCTTTATTCCGCAGTAACCTCATCATCTTCACCGCTCGACTGGCAGCCCTGCTGATCCTCCACGCCGCCGGAGCTGGGTACGCGTCGCCTACCGTGCTGGTGGTCAGACCAGTCCCCAGAGTCGAGGTGGAATGGCTGCCGACGGACAATCAAACGCTGTATAAGTTGAAGGAGGGAGAAGTCAGGAAGTAAGTAGTTTTATAGTAGAAACTAGTCTTCTACCTTGCAGAAACCTGAAGTTTAGTTTTGCGCTCTTCTATCGCGCTGGGTGGACAAGTCTCCAAAGTCTGCCGAACAACAAGACCTCCTTCCACTATAGGCGACGAGAGAGAACTACAGTCATTTATACACGAAAGTCAGACAAGACTAGGGGTACCTATACATTGGAGTCAACTGTACACTTGGAAAGCATGTTAAACCGTTGATCTTGCGCTCGGGTCCAGTCTGTCATATTGCGTCTTATCGAAATATTATAATAGGCGGTATTTGCTTACTACTGCTAAGATTTAGCTTACGAGATAGGACAATGACATTGACCGTAACTGGGCTTATTATTAAAAAAAAACATGGCGAAGGTTTTTTCGGCACTAGATAAATGCGGGTACCGAGAGCAGATTCTCACCTACAATCTACAATAAATACATTTTGACACTACAGAACTGATTTAGAACGGTTACTCGTAGTTCCAAAAAATATTTTTCTTAGTAATTTGTGTGATGATGGCACCTAAAGACGTCCTGATCTCTGATTACACAGAAGCCAAAGCTTTTAATCTAATTGACCTTTTAACGGATTAACTCACAGAGTACATTGGTACACTTTGTGTAAGCTATTGAGCTTACAAAGCTTAGTGTTAGATGAATTAAAATTTATCTGACAAGCTTTCAGACATCACCGCTTCGGGATCTTTTCCAAGAAATCATTGACTTAATTTCAAAACGTGAATTTCATGATGAGAAGAAAGTGCTCTTAATTTCAAAGGAGTTAGGAGCGGTTGTGCAATTGAATCCGAAGACAACTCTCTGGATCTTTGTCTCTGGATTTTTATCAGCCTGTATATAATAGCAAATTGAGACCACAAACGTTATCCAGGTCTCAGACTAAGGTTTGTCCTTGTCCTTGAAACCAGACACAACGAAGGAACCACAAACACCAACAATAAGGGGGTGGTTATTACAAAACGTTGTCTAAAGGTAGACTTGGTTTAAAAATGATGCTGTCACTTTCATAAAAGTCACGAATGAAGGAGACAGCATCAGTTTTAAAACATGCCTAACTGAAGTCTCCGTTACGTAATAAGGGGGCCAGGAATTAAATTTAGATTTTCATAACATTTTTATTAGTTGCATTCGTAGATTACTAACGGCTGGAATGAGGCCATTGGCAGTAGTAATGGACGATAAATTCTTCTTGACACGTGAGTGAGGTCAACAACTGCGGGCTAGTGGTCTCTCTCTTCCTGGTGACATATAGGCCAATAGAACAAGGCCGTTTGAAAATAATTGCAATAAGCTAAGACAAATTGGTGTACCCTAATTACTCCTATGTCTCCAGACGTTAAGATATCGACTTCATATTTTGTACTGGTTCTTATCTGGGTTAATTATATTAATTAATCTTCATGATTAGCTATCAAAGATATGCCAAGTAGGTGGTAGAAATATACTCTTACTAATAATTACTTATACTTAATGTCTCTCAGCCATATAATTATATCGAACGACTGGCCCACCCTCACTTCGTTTCGGGATTTAGACTTGCTATTAATTCCAACTATTGCAGATGCACGTGCAGGAGGCCGCAGCGTCCAAAAGCATATTAATTCATTCATTCAATATTTTTCCAATGTTCAGTTTAGTCCGTAAAGTATTATTTCCTCCTCCGTAGTATTTAATCTTACAATTTAAATTATACAGTTTCCGATAAAATCAAACTAAGGAAAGCCCAGTAATTAAATTAAATGTTTGTACCCTGACAGAGACAAGGGGTGAAGCTCCATAACAGATTAAATTAATGCCATTCAAGATATTTAATTATATTTATTTGAATTATTTGTACTGACTCAATAGCGATTTGATTGTGAACGTGTCTCATAAACCAATGGTTGTGGATTCCTCACCCAAGACTATAAAAACAATTCAAATTAACTTGCTTTTAATTCGCTTTTAATTTTTGAAGTCTAAAGATCTTATTTGAATTTGTCTGGTCTAATATATTTTTTTGAAACATATAAAAATTACCTAAATGTACTATCTACACTTAGTTTCTAAAATGTGTTTTTTTTCTGTTTTAGTCTGGAGTTGAATACGACGTCCATGTCAGAGATGCCAGTGTACATCACTATAAGTCCATGTTCGAGAGATTTCCACTGGGCCTTGTATCATGGAAAAACTCATAGCCAAGGTAAAATAAACGATCAGAGAAAGTAGTGGTGTTCCAGGTAGATAGAATATCACCTATAGGTATAGCTAATATAGCACTGGTATTTCTTACCACGATTTCACCTGATAGAGAACCTTACCTACAAGCGACAAAAGAGTCAGTTATATCATATTTAAGCGATAGGTGACATGCCATTAGGCGGATCACCTGGTGTTTAGCGACTGCCGCCGCTTATATTAAATTTATACGAGTCTCCTTCATCTTATCGGTTACCGGTTGCATCGAAAACAGTCGCTACTGAGCCGGGGTACGTTAACATCATGATTCAGAATTTGGGGAGTCTGGTAGTTACAAACCTACCTTGCATGGAAAATGCATTTTTCCACTGAGCTACCATGGCTGTGCACAAATGTTTGATCAACTCTAAATTTTAATATATTTTTTTTTCTACAGGTTCACTGACTTTGTTAAAAGACTACAATGGCGTCGAAGTAAAAACGTTTTCGATATTTATAGCATATCAGGACAGATACATTCTACAGGTAGGTACTGCCACATAAAAATCTTTATCTATAAGCCAATATTATTAATATGAGTACAATAAGTTTTTTTCCAAAGTTTGTACATTGTTTTTTGGTGTAAGATTTGATGAAAAAGGAAATAGTTGACTAACGCAGATGGGGCGTCAGCAGGTTTTTTTATGTGATTGATCTCCTTGGTGGTAAGCGATTGCAACCGCCCATCAAGCCTATCAACTGCTACAACACCTGTAGCGCCTTAAGTGCGCTGCCAACCTTTAAACTCCTTTCCACCCAATCGGTCCTCCGGTACCCTCGCTCAATCGACGAAACACAGCACTCAGTCCGGTCGAGCCGACCCATTCTTGCCGAAGCGTGGCTGTCTCACGGTTAGTTTCAAAATTGACCTGCAAATATTTAAAGGTTACTTCCCCAAAGCTTGCTCCATCATAGACCTCTAACTAACTCTAGGATTCACAATGAAGTCCACTATAAATTAAAAAATAAACTCTAATTATAAAAATAGATCGATCACAATCACTTCGATGACGTAACTTATTTTATCCAGGTGTCATCATCAAGGGGAGCTGCGGGCGCAGTGAGCGTGAGGGGCGAGTACTCGAGGACAGTTCGCTTGCGCCTACGCACCAGGTCTAGGCGAAGGCTGGTCGCCAACTGGGATCCTAGGTAAGTTCTTCCCTTCACGTTCAAATGTTCACACGTTTTAAATTATAAAAAATACACAACAAGTTGTTGTTTTAGAGCCCCGGGTTACACTTAAACCATGATTCAGGAAACCATGAATCTGGTGATAACAAAGCGGTTGCCGAGGGCCGCAACACTTTAACTGGGGAACTAGACCAACTGAATCATGGTTCAGAAACTTTTTTTTTATGTGATAGGTAGCAAACGAGCAGGCGGATCACCTGATGGCAAGCAATCGACGAATGTAGATCGAATCAACACCAGTGGAGTTACACGTGCGCTGCCAACCTTCAATCCTCTTTCCCTCCCCGGGTGGGCCTCCGGTACCCTCACTCACTCGGCGAAACACAGCACAGGGGCTGCTTCACGCCGGTTTTCTGTGAGGTAGTGGTATCACTCCGGTCGAGCCGGCCCATTCATGCCGAAGCGTGGCTCTCCCACAATTAAACTATCACACATTTCAGAAGCTACCTACAACGTGCAGGTTTCCTCACGATGTTTTCCATCACCAACCACGACCCTCTTCAATGGATGATGCGTTTTTATACACTCAGCTACCATCGCTTACAAAAAAGCTATGGGACAGTGATCAAAACTTAAAGCTAAAGTTGTGTATGTCATTGTACGTGATTTTGGGAGCGTTCATTTGTGAAGTCTTCAGTGCGATGCGACCATGGACTACCACAACGGCGCTATCAAGGTTGCATCTGCAAAACGGCTCTGTAGGCCAACATGATACAATTTCTTGAAAAGTTTGTGCTAGGCCTACTGATAGCGATAGCCGCAGAGAAATCAATGGAAGTAATCCACTCAACTCAGAAAGTTGTTTATGCGTGTACGTCTAAGCATATATTCAGTGGTTGATAGTTTCATCACATACATTTGATTGGTACTCAACCTTACCTTTCTGGTAAGCGCATCATAAATTCATTTATACCAGAGCAGGTCCACACATCTTGATTGCGCCTATTTCTTTTAAGGTAAAATCTTGTTTAGAAACGTTCCAATGACGATCATAGATGTTGAGAAAGCCGTCGTTTTGAAAACGAATACCTACATACTTATGCGAATAAAAATATAATCGGAGTACAAATTGCTCTTGTTAGATTTTTAACTAAATACAGGTACTTGCATTTGTGGTCATTTGTTCTCTGCCAACAATTGAAAATGCACCTTGGTGCACTGACGTACCTACAGGTATCTTGTCAAATCTATACTATTTATAAAGAGATAACTTTCTAGAGACAATGGCAAGGCTTACCTATAGGTAAACCGAAAGCACGAAACACTAGCGCGATGTAATCGACGCCCAGCGCCATCTATTGGTTCAGTTTGTAACTACTGTCCCGAAGCCAAGTGAGGGCGGGCCACTAGTGTTCAGATATTTTTGATCGGTGTAACGGACTAAGCTCGGTTTGATGCTGATTGTAGATAAATAAATACGTTTAGAATAGTTTTCAGACAATAGTAAACTATGAAGTTACAAAATTGCAGATGATAACTAACAAATCCCATTATAGGTATCGGAATCTTACACCAATGAAGATTTTTGATCTCTCTATCGCGATACCTTAGATCCGGAAATGCCGTGTATGATTGGAAGCCCTTTACTGCAAAGGTACCTCTCTAAATCCATGTTGGCCTTTGCGTTGTTGCCAAAATGTAGAGCTGGATGACATAAAAATTAAAGACCTAACCTAACCTAAAAAAGTATTGACAATTGCCTTATCTGCAGTTAGCAATCGATATAAACGCACTATTTTTATAAAAGTACCGCCGCTTCAAAGTACAGTAAGTATTTATAAACCGCCGTTACTATGATCCTGGTTTTTTGTGGAACTTGGTAACGGGATTATTATATAGGAATGCGGCGCCACGATTGATCCAATCCAAAGAAACGTATGGGCGATATGTTTGATACAATGTTGCCTGAAACATGATGCTTTAATGATACGTCAATAATTAAAACTTAAGTGTCAGTCACTTAAGCTATAATAATTATGTCTCTAAGTAGACTTAATAGAAGTTTTACAACATTTTAATTGAACGTTATGAGTATTTGCGCCATCTGATTAGGATCTGGTTCTTTAGATCCAGTAAGTCATCATATTTGTCCCAGCGTGTATACCTGGCTACTTCCAAAGCTGTCTCCTGGGTCCCTGCTACACTCTACTGCTACGGTTTTTAGGCATCCAAAGAAGTAAAGCAAACTATCTCTTACGACTTTATG